>WHVA01000391.1:0-110343 GCA_015179125.1 Gautieria morchelliformis | reverse complement strand
GCCGAGATTCCCATCCCTGACACAATCACGCTGCTTGCACACAACACATTTCTTCATTTTGTGCTTGTTCCAAGGCTACATGGCAGCTTATTGCTGCTCGTGAAGGGTGCACACGAATTGTGGTGATGGAAACTGTGGTATTGAGCTCGAAGTGGGGTGGCTCACGCTTCCCATTACATACGGGTACAGCCGGGGAGAGGATGTTGATGTGGAATACGCAAACATGGTTTTCTGGCGTACACAGTGCGGTCTCAAAACGGTCAACCAGGGCCATGGGCTATCATTCCCTCAAGGTTTAATCATGTGAGTGTGTCAGAGCCCAACAGCAGGTTAGGAAGCCACCTGTAAGGGCGACTCTAACAGGTGCTCTACTCCCTAGAGCGGCACCTGAGGTAGAGGAGATCCAAAGCAGTATATAATGAGTCAACAGTGAGCAGGTAATACAAGACAGCGCACTGAGGTAGAGGAGATCCAAAGAGAACAGAGTGAG
The DNA here is from genome assembly GCA_015179125.1 of Gautieria morchelliformis. Taxonomy (NCBI): domain Eukaryota; kingdom Fungi; phylum Basidiomycota; class Agaricomycetes; order Gomphales; family Gomphaceae; genus Gautieria; species Gautieria morchelliformis. Next base: position 109,853 of record WHVA01000391.1, on the reverse strand, counting down.
GATCTCCTTACCTCAGCGATGAACTATATAGCTGCTACACAAATGACATAAGCGAGCCAACACAACCAGCAGTGACACAGGAAGGAATAGGGGAGGATACAATGAAGGAGATATGAGGAAGGGAAATGAAAGGAAATAAAAGGCAGGACAGGTGGTCCCCTGACACCACCCAGCTTGTCTTTTGCATATATCACAATGGCAGCCTACGGCTGAGCGGTGCCACCAATGCCACTGATCTTCCGTGCAATCTATGTGCAGTGGCATCAGTAAATCCACACTTGGAGTGTCATGACAAGAACGGACTTACACTCACCCCTTGTGAGACCAATTGATAGTGTGGAGATATAGGATTAGAGAGCACGACCAGGCGTGAAAGTCGCTGAATACACGGCCATCGCTCAAGGAACTGAGTTTACCCGCTTGGCGACGTTCGAAGACCCTCTCATCGTTGGGATAGGCACACGTGGCATCTCTACCTTATTCCTCGCTCGCCTCCGCATGACGGTAGACAAGGCCATCAATGTGTATCAGCAGGTATGCCACAGTGCTTTCCAAACACCGTTTTTATCTTGCGCACTTGCCGGAGTTCAACGCCATGAGAAATTTTGGAGAATCATAATTGTGCAATTCTCGGGGTGTTCTTGGCAATGGAAACTTCCCCTTTTGTACTCTTAGGTTATACTGCTGTGGTGGCCTCGAGTGCACACCCTAGTGCCCTGCCCACGTCTTCTCATCTTTTTTTTTTTTTTTTCATCCAATTTTACATCTTTTGGGGCCGCACCCTATGTAAGACGAAGTATACAGATTCCTTCTTGTGACCGTTGCTTCCCACCTTTTGACCTCTTTCCCTGCTTGAACTCATTGGGCATAGCCTCGAGTGTGTCCGTGCCTATGTGGGCGGGGTATGTGATTCGCTCCTCCTATCCTCTGTGCCTGTCCTCTTTTCTTTTGCCCGCTCCTGCCTTTCCTTTCGACGTCGTTACATCTCCGTATTGCTCCTCGAATCTCTTGGTGTCGTGTATGTACCTGAACAAATGTTCCATCGCCTTATGCCCCCCAATAACATCTTGACCGATTTGGCTCCTATCTTGAGTTTTCTCTCTAGTCTCCCTCTCTGCTCTCTGTATGCTGGGCAGCGGAATAGGAAATGATGTACTGTCTCTGGAGCGCTCCTGCATGCTGGGAAGAGGGGTGACGCTGTTTTCCCGATTTTGTGTAAGTGTTTGTTCAGCGCAATATGTCCCGTTCTCAGTTGTACCAGCAGGCTCGCTTGTTTGTGCGGCATATTTCTTGTGATCTTCGAGAATGCTGCTGATGGCATAGTGGGGTCGATCTCATGCGCATGAAGCGCTCTGGGGGACTTAGCAAATTTTTCCTTCGCTTCCCGGTTCAGCTTCGCGTTGTGCCTCTGGATCTCTGCCGCTCTGCTCACTGGTAGCTTCCCTCGACACTCGGTCGGTATGTACCGCACGCCGCTGTTCCGTCCTTCCGCTGCTCTTTTCGCCTCTTTGTCGGCTCTCTCATTTCCTTCTACCCCTTCGTGCCCTGGCACCCACCTCACAATTACTTCGGCTCCTGCTTGTTTCTCCACCACTCCCTGTATCTGCCTGTGTAGAGCGTTTACCATGTATTGACCTGGTATAGCTCGTTCTTGTCTAGTAGCTTGGATGGCGGCCTGGCTGTCCATTGCTATTGTGTAGCTCCCACCCCTCTCGTCGTTCAGCATCCTTTCTCCCATCGCCGCCGCTGCCAGCTCCGCTTCGAACACTGTATGCTCGCTTTCTGGGCCCAGGTGTATCCTTGCCGTCTTCCTCTCTCTCCCATTCCTAAATAGCACCGCCGCTGCCCCCACTCCCCCATTTATGCTCGACCCATCGGTATACACCGTGGTCCCGGCCTCTTGCTCGCTCATCTCACTCTTCGCTTGTTCCTTGTTGAGGGGGATCCTCACGCTGAAGGCCGGCGTCCACTTCGGACCGAACACCACTGTATGTATTTTCTCCATCGCATCTGGCTGTAGACTGAAGGCGTGCATTATCTCATGTAGGGGGGATCTGTGCCGCTTTACGTATCTTTTCGCTGCTTTCCTCACTTTTCCCACGATCAGGTGGCTCTGGGGGAGGCACGCAAGTCGAACTGCCGCTCTGTGCACTATTTTGGATACCATCAGCGGGAAAGGGAGGAGGTACGCGTGTGCATCGAGAATGTCGTTGGCCGTTGTCATGAGGGCTCCTGTAATGTCTATTGCCGCCCGCCTCTGAATTCTTGCGAGTTTATTAATAAACCCCTTTGTTCCCTTGCTTGTGGCCATTTCTGGAACTAGGAAGACATCAGCTGCGTACAACATTCTCGGGACTGCTACCGTCATGTAGTACGTCCTCATGTACTTAGCTGTTACTCCCTTGGACGGTTTCGCAAGTCTTCTGTACTGGTTTATGTACGCCTCTCCTTTCTTCAGCGCGTAGTTGACATGCTCCTGGAATCTCAGTTCTTGGTCCATCATTACCCCCAGGAACTTGTGTGCTGTTGTGGGTTTTATGACGTGCTGCCCTATTCTTATCTCCGGTCTCGCTACTGGTCTGGTTTTGCCCGGCTTGGCAGGGTCTTTTTCTCTGCGTCTGGTGAGTCCCATCAAACCGAACTTTTCTACCGCGAACTGGCAGTAGTGTTTTTCCGCCCAGTCGTTTGCCCCATCTGGTCTAACCATTATGTCCGATAGCTTACTGAACGCCTTCTCGAGGTCCGGACCTTCGGCTATTATAGTGGTGTCGTCCACGAATCCCACGCTCCCTTCTCCGTTGTTGTGCCACACCACGTCTATCAGGTCACCGTTGTAAAACTGGTAAGCGATTGCCGATAGCGAACAACCTTGGTCCATTCCTCGCCCAATGGGTCTGGTCGCGGAAAAGTAGTCATCAAAACTTACCGTGGTAAGCCTGTTTTGGACCTTTCTGCATATCCAATTGGTGTATTCACGTGGTACTCCCCTTCTTCGCATGTTATGAGCCAGCCGGTCTAGCACTATGCTTGGAAACGCTCCCTTGATGTCCAGATATAGCACCCCAAGTACATTTCCTCTCCTCCACGCATCCTTCACCTCTGACACCACGTAGTGTACGGCGTCGGTTGTCGTTCTTCCGGGTCTGCATCCAAAGTGGTTGTCGGGTAACAATTGGTATTTTTCCGTCATCTTTACCAGATCCTCCGCCACGCATGTGGACAGCACTTTTCCCATCGTGTCCAGTAGTGCGATCGGCCAGTAGACACCTGGAGCCATGTAGTCTGCCTTACCTGGCTTGCGGAGGACCTTTGTTATTGAATCCCTCCACTCTGCCGGGTATACTTTGAGGTCGAACGTTGCGCGGAAGAGAGGTCCTATGTACGGTAGAAGGGTGTCAATGCACTGTTTTATGAGTTCATTAGGGATACCATTTTCTCCCGGTGCCTTGAACCGGTTGAGTTTGTCCACAGCTCTTCTGATCTGCTCGTCTGAGATTGGCTGATACTCGAACTCCGGCGGGGGATACTCGTAGTCCTCCGGTATTTGTTCAACCGCTTCTCCTGGCTCTGGGAAAAAGGTGTCTAAGAGTAGGTCTGACTTTTGTTCGTTTGTCTCTGCTATCTGCTTCGCGCCGTTTGCATTTTTTGTCACTAGCGTCGGTACCCGCGTCTGACCCCGTCTCCTGCGTCCGCCGAAGCGTATCTGTGGGCTGCCCATATCGTATTTTGGTCTATACCATCGAGGAAGTCTTTCCAATGCTCTCTTTTTGACCTCTCTATGTCTTCCGCGTAGCGATTCCGAGAGGCTCTGTATTCTTCGTGTGCTGCGTGTGTCGGGTCGTCTCTTAGCACATATGCTTTCCTTGCGAGCCGCCTGGTCTCTGTTCTGGTGCGCGACAGCTGTAAGGACCACCATCGCTTCATGTATATCGACGGCCTGTTTTTTGGCACTAGTTCTTCTGTGGTATCCAAGATGGCCATTGTCATCTCTCGCAAGTTTTGATGGAACTGTTGAGCAGTGAGTGGTATGGGTTCTTTGATTCTGTCTTTTAACTCAGCTTCGAGCATCTTTCTGTATTCCTTCCAGTCCACCTGTCTGTAATTGGGCTTCGGCGGTTGGGTGCTTGCCTTGATGGATACGTCGATCATGGTGTCTATGGGCAGGTGGTCGCTTTTTGGTGGTAGATCTTCTGGCACTGTGCTGCAGCTAATCATGTTTTCAATGACTGAAGGCGATGCAAAGACATTATCTGTTCGCGTGTAATTCCCTGTGGCCATCGATCTTAGCGTTGGTACAGCCTTAGGTAGCGCCATGTGTAGTCCGTGATCTGCTATTGCGTCCAATAGTATTTGCGCCTCATCTAAATTTGCCCTTGTGAATAAGTGTGCGTTGCGCAGCTCGTCCCAGACCGGGTGATGCCTATTGAAATCCCCGAGCCACACCATGCCCTCTATCTCCCTTTCTTGCATGGTCCCTTCCGCCGCTCTGTGTTGCATATATTTCTGTATGGCTCTTATACTGTTAGAATGGGCGCAGTCCACGGATGGATTAACTATCAGGACGTCACCCATGTTGGTTTTTATCTTTGCTGCCGTGACATCTGGCGATCCCATGTCAATTGCTCCCCACGCGCTCGTCGCCATCTTTTGCTTATCAGCAGCATCGATCTCGTTCGCTTCTCTTTATCATTGAAGTGTGTTCTGGGGTACACCGAGTACCAGTTTGGCGTTGCCTAGGAAGTCAATATATGGTTCTTGGATTGCGAGGACGTCATATTTTTTGGGTGAGCACTTAGCTAGCATTTCTACCGTTGCCATTAGCGATTTGTTGATGTTCTGTTGTCTGATTCTCAATTTTCGCATTTGTTGGTTTTCTTCGTTCATCCTTGGTGCGTATTGTTATCGCTTCCGTTTTGCTGTACTGTTTGTGTCCTCTCGTGGCTGACCCCTATTCTGTAGTCGTCCAGTCTGCTCTGTCGCCCTTCGCCCTGTTCTCTGTCTTGCCACCCTTGGTCCATGTGCCCGATTCTTGGATTCGCTCCTCTTCCTCTCCCTCGCACGTTTCCTCTGCTTTCAATCCTTCCTCTTGGTGCCTCTCCCTGCTTCTGCTGTCCACCAGTCTCGCCATCCTTCTTTCCATTTCCGCCGTTTTCCATCTTCTGTCCTCCTGTTCCCTGAGTTTCCTTATGAGATCCCCTACGTTGTCTGTTTCCTCCGCCTCTTGGTGCTGTTCCCATGTCCATGGGTCGTCGTTGGGAAAGAATTTGTATGTATGTTCTGGATCGCTCTTTTCTGCCGCTGCGCATTCCGATTTGAATACCGGGCATGTCCTATCCCATGACGCATGACCTTTTGCGTCGCAATTCGTGCATTTGTATTTGCTTGGGTCGTCCTCCTGGCATTCGGCTGTTCTGTGCTCTTCTCCGCATTTCCCGCACGTGTCTCTGCCGCTGCACTCTGCTGCCATGTGTCGAGCGTTATAGCGCTGACATTTTAGGCATCTTCGCGGTTCTTTTTCATTCTCCTGGCCCAGGTTCGCTTTCCTGCTATTATTATCCCATCTCTTATGCTTTGATTTTCCGCTTCTGTAGATGTGAACTTGGCGATAATGTGTGCTGATCTCTGTCCTGCCGTTCTCCTGTGGACCGGCTTTATCCACCGGGTTGAGAGCAGGGATCGGTCGGGGAGTTTAGAGTCCCTCTCGATCTTTCTCATCTCCGCCATGGCGTTGGGTGAGTGGTTCAGCGGCACGTACTCCACTATCACTGACAGTGTTCTTTCTTTTATCGTGGCCATCCCGCTGAACTTTCTCAAGAACGTCCTCTTGTTCGTCTGCACCCATTTTGCCGCCTCCTCTGTTTCCATGTCCAGCACTACTCCTCCATTCGCCAGCTTCTTTGGCTCCCACGAAGCTTATGTCTATTCTTTCTGGGTCCGGCTCGAGGTTACTTATTGCTTCGTTAGCTTTCGCTACCAGCTCCTGCTCCGTTAGCTTGCCTAACTCGTCCTGTTCTCGTGACATGTCTCCGTCGATCAGTATTTGTCTCGCTTTCATTTTCGCTTTTGCCAGGTTGTTTAGGTGTGACAAGGGGACGTTACCTTTCAATGCGGCCGCGTATGTTGCCCCTCTCGTGTTGTCTTCCCCTTGCCGTTCCCTCTGTCCTCCCATGCTGTTCAAATGTTCTATGACATTTCTGGCTCCTACTGTTGCTTCTTCTGCCACCTCAGCCGCCTCTTTGGCCCTGTCAGCTGCTGCTTCCAACTTGGCCAGGGTCGTCTCGATGTGCTTTTCGATGTGTCGCGAGACTGCTGCTCCTGCTGCTCTCGTGGCATCCTCCATCATTAGAATGGCCACCGCCCGAACTCCTTCCTGTAGTGTTTTGCCGCTAACGTTGTGTGCAAGTGACAATAACGCGTAACTTAGCTGTTCTGTTGACAACGGATCATCTTTCGTGTAATACCCGTGTTTGTCTAGGAACTGCCTCGCTTGCTCTCTGGTTCTGACCGACGTATTTGGCTCCAACAACAAATCAGATCTAGTTTTGTTGCTGGCTTGTTGTGTGGCGCCTGCCCTTGTGCGAGCTTGTGACGTGGCAGGCGCCTGGGGTTCGACCCTTTGTGGCATCGTTTTGACAGCTTCTTTTCAGGGAAGCTCATTTTCGCCGCTAGCTGTATTCAGCGATGCACTGGTGTGCGGTTTAGCAAGCATGTGTGTGTGAAGTGTGATTTTGGGTATTTTGGTGGTGGTGGTAAGCGTGAGAAAAGTCCGTCTTCTCATCTAATCTTGGCACTTGGCACTTGAGGCTTCCACCAAACGTACGTTAATACTGTTTTTTATTCGATCAAGATGCTCGGCATATGGATGCGGGTCTGACGTCTCTCAATAACCTGAAGTGAAGAAAATCCCCTGTACGGCGAACCGGAAGTCTTCTATAAGCGAAACCTTTGAGACCTGGCGAGGAACATTCTATTGACATGAATTTCGCAACTTCCAGAAGCTTGTGAGTCCTCGAAGTGAAACTACTCCAAACTAATCTTGACGCCCAATATGTCTATATATCGCCCTACAAATTACAATTTCACTGAACCAGTCGCCCCGACAATTGACTGAGTATCTTATAAGGAGACATATATAACCTGGAAACGACACGTCATATGCAGGGTTATGATGTTGATATACGGACAGGGAACGATGTCGCATTGTGGGTAAGTCTGTCAGTGAGATGTCTGCCATGTCATGTTGAGAATCATACGATATCAAGTCGTCAGGCCCTCCAGCCGCATTCTTAGGTAATTGTGTCCGGATGTAGATCATGCTATAAATGGCGAACTTGAGTGTTCCACGATCGACATGATCGACGTGATCGATCAGCGCATCACTCTGATCGCAGAAGCTGCCAGAAGTGGGTGATGGCGCGTATCTAAATATAGCCACGAATGTAACATCGCCCACGTGCATAGAGTGCGCCATTCAATTCCAATTCAGTAACTCTCCTTCCCCAAACGGAATGGTGTCCCATCTTAAAAATGTACTTAGTCTGCCTTCGCTCGCTGTCAAATTCCATTGAGTCTTCGATTGCCTAAGTGCTCCCCACCATCACTTTGTCGTCGACGTCCCAATGTCGCTGTTCTCATCATCGTCAGTAGCGACAGGCCCTGGAGACAAGAAGTAATGTCTCAATGAGTAGACTTCATGCTCTTGTCGGCTTATCAGCACGAGTTCCTTTTAGCAGGCGGCGAGTGCAACAGTGTCATGTTCCAAGACGCATATATGCCGGTTCGACTGCTAAATAATTGTGAGCGACTGTTGCGATCACTCTGTGGGAATTACTTATAAATATACATTTAGATAATATGTTTATCCGGAGAATCTTGCGATGCGGGTGAAGCATTTGAAGCGTTTACAACACGCAGGGTGACCATTCGTTGAAATAGGCAAGCGATCCGGCGCTGACGAATGTTCATTCTTGCGCGCTGTCTCTTCGCCGTCTTCCCTTGGTAACCACCGTCCTCTACCTCTCTCCCGGTCACGCGTCAGGCTCTGAGACGACTATTTGGCTCCACTCTCGCCGCCGCCCGCCGTGCCGAAGCCTCTGTATCTTCCCAGCGCCACCCGGCCTCGCGATACACCTACCGCTCAGTGCTAGGCCTCCCATCGACATTCGCAATCCTCCTCCCTGTCCTCGCGGGTCTATCTTCCCAATCCAAACTCTACCGCCCACTCCCAGGCCCCCTCCCCCACAAGGTCCGGCGAGTCCATCCCCCGCTCTTTCACCGCTTCCCTCACAAGCCTTCCCACACATAATAAAGCCGCAGTCACCCTCCTCACAAGCTCATTGCTCACCGTCACACTTTCGCGATACTCTCCCCCTACCTGGCGCCACACCTCCGAAGTGTCGACATGCGTCGCAGCATCCCCCATCCCAGCCTCGATCTGCACCTCGAGCGCATGTGCATTTCCGGCACGGAGCAACGTATGCAGCCCGTTCGCGCTCTGCACTATGCTGTGTGCCATGCGCGTTAGATCCGGAGCGGACGAGGACATCGGTATGCGTGCTAGCTGCCTCTCGAAAATGGCAAGAGAGTCGAGCATTAACCGGGCGTGCCAGCTCTTGTCTGGAACCACATCCTCATCCAAAAATTCCCACGCTATCAAAAACCCCAAAACCCGACACTTCTCAACCCCTCCCAACCCCAGCCAGTACCCTCAGACACAATCCCACAGCCTCTCCCAGCATCCACCCAACAAAGCAATGCCGACCCCGGCGGTCGTGGGACCCACCAAGAAACCGCCACCTCACCGCAACACCCCACCAGTCACAGAAAGTCACACCCTGTGATCAAGCTCGCAAGCAACAAACAGGATTGAAGGACCCAGCACTCAGGAAGGATCGACGCAGTCGCCCGAAGAAGCTCATCAGTTCCTCCTCAGCAAATGGCTCCTCCCAGAAAGGCAATCGATAACGTACCACAGTCTGGCCACGGCGCTGCTACACCTCGCGGAAGCACAGTCATCGATACCGAAGACGACAGAGGAGGGAATCAAGGCTGTAGCCACGCTCATAACTGACCTAGCAGACAGGACAGCCATCGCTGAGCTGGCCACCGCAGTCAGAGAAAGGTTAAGCGGCGTGAACGACGTCCTCACCCCCATGCTACAACAAATGGAACTGGCTACAACAAAGATCAGGGAGTCCACTAACAGTTTAGCAGGCACGGTCGAGGAATTACGACAGGAAAGCGATGGAATGGCGCAGCGCATAGTAGACGCAGTCACAGCGCAAGCGCCGACCCCAACAACGCAAGGCCAGGAGCAACAACCCACCAGCAAACCAGCCCGATACCCGACTTACACTGCAGCGCTGGCAGCGTGTGCGACAAAACCAATTAGCCTCCAGTCGAGTACCCTAGCAAGATGTGATTTGCGCGCCCGGCAGATCCTAATCGACAAAACGCCTGCAGCCCCAGACCACAGGATGGCCAGACTATCGGAGCCAGACATACTTGACAGAGCCAACAGGGCGATCGGGGAGATGGAGTGGGAAGATGATCAGGAAAAGCCAAGGGCAGTAGGAGTACAGAGGCTACCGAGCGACGCCTTCTTCCTAGAGCTACAAACGGAGGAGACGGCAGAGCTACTACAAACTCGTCAGACCGCGACCAGCTTCCTTTCCAAATTTAGCAGCGACTCGATCATCAAACCCAACAATTACTCCATAATTGCCGAATTCGTTCCCATCAGATTCAACCCTGAATCTTGAGCCGAGCTGGCGGGAGTCGAGACGGGTAATAGCCTAGAGCAGGACGACATAGTCTCCGCACGATGGATAAAGCCTCTGGGGAGACGTACTGCAACCCAGTCCACAGCCCACCTGGTCATACAACTACGAAACCGAATGGCAGCAAACACATTGATACGATGCGGGGTGCTAATCACAGGCACAAGGACGACAGCCAGGAAGATGCTGCAAGAGGCTAGGAGGTGCCTCAAATGCCAAAAATCGGGAGTCGCTCACTTGGCTGCGCAATGCCCTCAACTCGTCGACACATGTGGCACTTGCAGGAATGGGGGTCACAGGACGGCAGAATGCAGGGTGACTGACCCCAAGATCTACAGATGCGCCAACTGCGAGAATATAGGGCACGCAGCATGGGACCGCGAGTGCCCGAAGTTCAAAGAGCATACCCGTAGAATCCAGCTTAAGTACCCAGAGACTAACATGCGTTTCTATCCAGCGGGCAAGGACCCACAGTTGTGGGAAACGGTAACCACAACGCAAGACCCCGACCATGATTTCCCGCAACCGCCATCTCGACCCCGATTCAGGCCAACACCGGGTGCACAACAGGGCCACCCGGAGCTCATGCCATCGTACTGGAACCAGCCAAGAGGAGTCCCACCATCGCGCACACAAAGGGGACGGTCCACCACACGCGGAAACCGCACGAGGAGTGCGTCCTCAAACCGCCACTATCACTAGACGAGCTGGGCTTCGCTATAAACCCCAACTCCAACGACAGAAATCCAACCCACCAAAACCCACCCAGACCCCATGAATAGTACAACATCACGCGGACCCTCACGACGTTAAAAATATGGCAGCAAAACCTCAAAAAGTCCGATGCAGCGCAGCAGGACTTGATTAATTCTACAGACCCTAACACTTACGACATAATTCTTCTGCAGGAGCCCTACTTCGACTTCCTAGGCAACACCCGCATCAACCACAGGTGGTACTCGCTCGTCCCTACAGCGCACAGGGACAACCCCAAAAAATCTCGCGCAACTATCTTCATCAACCGACGCCTTCTTTCCAGCACGTGGCAGCAAATTGACATACACTCGCAAACGTAGTGGCAGTGACAGTACAGACCAACGCCGGGGCCGTCACCATCTTCAACGTATACAATGATTGTGAGCACTCGGACAGCCTCCAGGCAATGCACGACACGATCCAAGCGGACAAACGGGGCGCACGACTCATCGACCCATCAAAGATGGTATGGATGGGGGACTTCAACCGCCATCATCCCCTAACGAAGAGCGCAACGCGCATCTATTTACAACACCAACCTGGACAAAGCTCAAATCCTCCTAGAGTTACTAGCACAGCACGATATGCTCATGGCCCTGCCAAAGGACGTCCCTACTCTCTGCGCGTCCACCACCAAAAACCTAACGCGCCCAGACAATGTCTTCAGCAGCTCGGCGCTACGCACCTCTTCTCCCAGTGCACCACCTTCCCGGATATGCAGCCCCCCTGCGCCGACCACTTCCCTATCTCCAGCACAATCGACGTATCAGTTCCTATGGCGGAGGAGACAGCGAGAAGGAACTGGCGCAAGTAGACTGGCTGAAATTCAGGGAGCTTTTAACCAGCCAGCTAAGTCAACTCCCCCAACCGAACGAGATCACAGAAGCGGAAGAGCTCGAAGAACAACTGACCGCACTGACCACAGCGATCAACACGACGGTTGAAGCCGTCGTGCCATACTCCGTCCAATGCCCATACACCAAAAGATGGTGGACAAGGGAACTCAGTCAAGCAAGGTCCAAGATGCGAAGGACGGCGAGGTACGCCAACCTAGTCCAAAACGACCCGCTACACCCAGCGCATCAGGAATATTGCAACTCGAGGAACAGTTACACGGACCTAATACGCGCCACCAAGCAGAGCTACTGGATCGACTGGCTACAAACCGCAGACGAATCCAGCATGTGGACAGCCAGTAGACTGGTGTCTGGGCCGTCATCGGATGGGGCGCGCACCAGGATTCCACCACTAAAGGTAATGGGCGACAACGGCATGGTGACCAGGGTCACAAACAACGAGGAGAAAAGCAAGCTTCTATTCAGCTCGTTCTTCCCCTCACAAGGAGCGCAACCCCACCAGCAACTCAACACACAATTCCTGGGGCCAGCCTTCGCACACACACCAATCACCGACCAGCAAATCCGACGAGTGATCGGCAAGATGAGCTCATACAAAGCCCCAGGGCCCTCCGGACTCTCCAACGCGGTACTAACCCACTGCGCAGATCTGCTAACCCCCCACCTAGGATGCATCTACCGCGCGACATTCCACCTCGACGTATACCCCAAGCAGTGGAAAACTACCGCCATTGCCGCCTTAAGAAAGCCGGGAAAGCCTGACTATACACTGGCAAAGGCTTACCGACCCATCACGCTAATGGACACCTTAGCCAAGCCGCTCTCAGGGTGCGTTGCCGAAACGCTAACCCATCACGCTGAAGCACTCCACCTACCACCAACTTTGGAGGACGGGCAGGAAGGAATACCGTCGACGCCCTACACGTAACAATAGACTTTATCAAGGACCAGTGGAGAAAGGGTAAGTAGTATCAGCGCTATTCCTGGACGTCAAAGGAGCGTTCCCGAGTGTCACTGTGGATCAACTGATCCACGACCTACGGATGAAAGGGGTACCAGAACAATACACCAAGTGGGTACAAAACAGGCTGCAAGGGCGCCAAACGAGGATACAGTTCGACGACTACGTGTCCGATCTCCTGGACATTGACAACGGATGTGACCAAGGGGACCCAATCTGGTTATACTGTATCATTTCTACAATGCGGGACTGATAGAAGTGGCAAGACAGGACAAAGGAGAGCTAGCACCGGCGTTCATAGATGATGTGACGTTCTTAGCGGCGGGCAAAACTTTCAAGCAGACGCACAACAGACTAGTCCAGATGATGACGAGAGACGGAGGAGCGAACGAGTGGTCCAAGCTTCACAACTCGAGGTTTGAATTGGACAAGATGAAACTGATTGATTTCACCAGGAGAAGGGTGGAGGACCCGGAAAGGCGAGGGAAGACGAAGCTACTCCAAGGAAGACCCCTCAGCCTCGCAGGTACATCCATAGCACCGACAGTGTCCCACAAACTACTTGGGGTAATACTTGATCGAGAATTACGGTTCAGGGAGCAAGCAGCCAGCGCGGTCGCCAAAGGGACTGACTGGGTACTTCAATTCCGGCGGCTGGCCAAACCGACAAAGGGTATGTCGTATCGTAACATGAGGCACCTCTATCTCAGCATTGCCATCCCCAAAATGTTGTACGCCGCCGACGTTTGGTACACGCCAGTGCACAAGGGTGAAAACGACAAGAAAGCCCAAGGCTCGGTAGGCTTTGTCTCAAAACTCGCCAAGGTGCAGAGAATGGCAGCGGTATACATCACAGGAGCACTGCGCTCCACACCAACTGACCTACTCGACATTCACGCTGACCTACTGCCGATCCAGCTAGCACTAGACAAGCACACCTACAACGCCACCTTACGCATGCTCACGCTCCCACCCCTCCACCCACTACACACACGTCTGCGCAAGGCCTCGAAACAGGCACAGCAACATCGATCACCGTTACACAACCTGCTCCGAGCCCACAGCCTGACAGTCGGAGAAGTTGAAATCATCTCGCCAATTCGACACGAGCCGTCATGGATCCCACCAGTGCGCACACACATAGCCAAGGACGACAGGGAAGCAATCAAGCACAACAAAGCGAACACATCCTCGATCAAAATCTACGCAGACGGATCGAGCTATGAAGGAGGAGTCGGAGCTGCCGCTGTGCTCTTCATCAACGGCGCACAGCGGCACGAACTACAACTCCACCTGGGCGCCGACACATCCCACACAGTCTACGAAGCAGAAATCGTCGGACTAATTCTCGCCGCCGCCTTGCTGCAGGAACACACTTTCCTGGACGGAGTCGCCATCGCCATCGATAACCAAGCCGCGATCAAGGCACTGAGCAGCCGCAAAAGCGGCCCTGGACAACATCTCACTGATTATTTTCTCAAACAGATGCAGCGAGTGGCGGAAGCACACCCTGGAGTACCTCTCGACGTTCACTGGGTACCTGGACACAAAGGAGTCAAAGGGAACGAAAGGGCCGACGAGCTAGCTAAAGAAGCGGCGAAGGGACGCAGCAGCTTGGCCCTGGCCCTCCCCAGGAAACTGCGGACACCACTACCAAGCAGCAGGTCAGCCCTCAAAACCACGTACAAGAAGCAACTGAAGACAAAGGCAAAACAACTGTTCACCGAGTCCCCGAGATATCAAAGGTTCCACGCGATCGACCCACAAGCGCCATCTTCCAACTACCGCGAGATGGCGAGTCACCTGCCACGCCGACAATCGAGCATACTCGTACAGTTACGGACAGGCCACGTTCAGCTCCACCGTCACCTGCACAAAATAGGCTCCAGCTCCTCCCCAATGTGCCCAGCTTGCCACCGGCATGAAGAAACAGTTCGGCACTTTCTACTATCGTGTATCGCATATGCCCAACACCGACAACCCATGATAAATATCCTCAGACGAGATGCACTTAACCTATCCAAGCTTCTTTCTGACCCCCCACCGTAGATTACATGTTAGATTATGTAAATGCGACCAAACGCTTCCACCCCCCCCCCCTCCCCCCGACGTTGCACCCTGATCCCCCCTTTCCTCCCCTGCGTCCCTCAGCCCCAGTCAGAGTCATATGACCATGCATCACTAACAGCACAGCTCTTCCCACAGATCTCCCGTCTCACCCAGCCCCATCCCCGTCGCTCCCAACCCCGCCCCCGTTGCCGCCGCACACCCGCGCGTATGCCTGCCACGCACCACGCTAGCACCCCCGAGCACAGCCGTCCGCACCAGCCCGTTCCTCCTCCGCTCCTCCCCCGTCCCTCACCCGTCTCCGATCAGAAGGAGGCCGCACTGCTCATGCTCTCCTCTCCTCTTATCTTTTCAAACGGTCACTTTAATACATAGACAAGACGAACCATGAACGCATTCGCACGTGTTTCGGGACATGCCCACACACCTTTCTCTTTACTACCTAACTACATTACAGCGTATAATCTTCAGGGGAAGTTAGTCCGGATTGGGACCACCCCGCCTTAGGGCGTATGTTTTGTTTCTCGTCTACGGTCACTCGCTAGTTACACGGCATGTAGTATCCTACATGAGCATACAGCTCAACGGATAACAATGGATTATAAAAAAAAAAAAAAAAAAAAAAAAAAAACCGGGCGTGCTCCGAAGATGGCGTTTGCGGGGCCCGGCCATAGTGCGAGGTACGTTCGTGTGTGGGGTGTGTCCTGACATCGTTTTCTCTGGTAGCGCGTGTGACGATCGATACGTGCGCAGCGGAGTCATGCGAGGTCCCTCCTCATCTGCACCATACAACCCGAACGATGTGCCTGCTCGTGAGGCACCACTAGACAAAACAGTGTGAATATTACGTGCAGCCCTATACCGCACAGATCCAGGTCAGAAGGTGGTGTTCGTGGACCTTGTTCCTCGTCTGGAAGCCCAATCCCAACATGCGCCATCCCACACCTCAATTCGCCCAGGTCTCCACCCCTACTGCCATTCAGTTAGAGCCTTCTCCCCAATCCACCGCTAAGCTGTGTTCGGCTTTGCGGAACACCTTCAGCGAAGACATCTTCCCAGCCACGACGGGCGAGTCCAGCAGCTCGTAAGCCTTCGCCCACAACACTACGGCCTTCCCTCCCACCCAGCGGGCTCTCCGCACTCCCCGCATGACGCGACTGCCGCCGTCCGTCAGGATCATCCCTCGATGGACTGTTCACGTTTCCATTAAGTGCCACCTCGTCCACGGAACTCCAGCGCTGCACGCACCTCGAGGAATCACACAAAGTTGACGGTCGCGCTGGCTGCTGACCATGGGGAGATGTGGGCGTCACAGAGAATGTTCCACCAGCACCAGCAGATTGGGGGGAGGCAGCCCCACGTGCGACTAGAACGCCCAGTGATATCGTATGCTCATGATCTTGCGTGCACTGCGTCGACGTGGAGCTCTCACCGACAGACTGCACCCCGGTCAGCTATACAGCGATACTGACGGAAGTATTTGACGCACCCTGCCGTCAAGGCGTCTGCAGCCACAGCGGAGTATTTGGTGTCTGAGCAGCTGGGTGTAGCAGGCGAGGAGGGAGCAGACCTCAGACGCTGGCGTGGTTCGCTGCGTTGTAACCCAAGGGTATGCGCACGGGGAAGGCCCCGATGGTGTGCCCTGGTCCATTACAGACGAATGCAAATGGTTGGCTCGTGAAGAAGGACGTACGCGGCAAGGATGCTGCTCCTCGCGCTCAGTTTCAGAACCGGAATCCCTAGTTGAGAGGGTGCCAAAGATACGCGAGAGCTTGTGCTTGCTGTAGATGAGGAGGACGAGAAGGTGGCCGGGAGGGGCGATCGGGAACGCGAGGACGATGTTGAGGGTGCAGATGGTGAGGACCCAGAGTGACAGTCTGGAGAAGTAATGGAGGAAAGCTTGTCGATGACCTAAGTTAATTGAGTGTGGCAAGATAGGTACAACAAGGATATGTGTGCACATTCATTCCAGGATATGGGTAAACCAGATTGATTCGCGAGTGGATTGATTATATATATGAGCGTGGTGTCACGACGACGGCAAGAATGTGAAGATAAATGTACCGCGAGGGCGAAATTGAGTGGCCGGAGAAGATATAGGGTGCCAAAACAAGCTATGGGTCTGGCGCATCAGAGCAAGTAAAGCCCCTTTCTGTTTCTTCCGGTCAGGCTTTTGACTCGCTCCAAAGTGGAAGACGAGGGCCTGTACTCTGCATTCTTCCTCTTTCCGGGATACTTTTCATTTGAAAGCCTCGCTATGTCATTATCGTCATGATCTGGTACATTGTCGTCGTCGTCACTGAAAGCTGTGTGCTTGTTGCCGTTAGGCACGCATGCCCGTGCGTCTGAGGCTACCGGGAGAGGTTGAATTGCTATCGCCTGTGCTTCCAGAGATTGTTGCTGGCGAGGAGGGCAGCTGAGAATGAGTGGACGAAGCCAAGCGAGCTGGAGAAGGTGGCGGCGGGGGCGGTGGTAGTCGGATAAAAAACTACAAAGGCGGCCGCGAGCTGAAGCTAAGGAAGGGCGGCGAGGGGTCATCGACAGTCGTGATTGAGTATTAAGGAGTAAAGGCGAACACCACGGGTAAAGGGTGTGGAACGAAGGAGATATAATGATCTGATATTCTACGATCTGTACAAGATCATCTGTCCTTATATACTAATTATGATGTTCCTATATTACCAATCCCTTCGAGCTGCTGTGCCGATGCAGTGCCGGTGTACCAGTATCCGGGGTCGAGAGCGATCTCGAACCTTCGGCTAAGTGCGTGCCGGCTCTGCCTCGGCGGTGTCATCGTCCCGATTACTAACACTCCCCCTCAGCGAGAAGTCCCTTCGGTAAAATCCTAATTTCCCTAATAGATACCTATGTTGATGCATATCTAGTCCCTTTGTAAACATGTCCGCTACGTTCTCCTTCGTCGGTACGTACATAAGTGATGCCTCGTGAGAGACCACTTTCTCACGGATGAAATGATATGCGACATTGATGTGTTTGGTACGCGCATGATACGTTGCGTCATGCGATAGTGTAATGGCGCCTAGATTGTCTGATCGAAGTGACGTGGGCTGGGTTTGATCGATTCCAAGTTCCTCGATAAAACGCCTCAGCCAGATTAATTGCTTGGCGCCCTCGATAAGTGCCATGTATTCGGCCTCCGTGGTAGATAGCGCGATCGTTCGCTGTTTCTTCGAGCTCCATGCGATAGCTCCCCCTCCTAGTATAGCTACATAGCCACTAATAGATAGTGCGTCGTTTCTATTAGCATAATCCGAGTCGACAAATATTTCGAGGTCGAGACCAGCGTCTCGTCGGAAGATTATGCCGTCGTCACGTGACCCCTTGAGGTACCTGAGCGCGTGCTTGATCGCCGTCCAGTGCTCGGTTCCGTAAGTAGTAGTGAATTGGCTCAGATGTTGTACGGTAAAGGCCAAATCAGGTCGCGTGCTGAGTGCTGCATACATGAGTGATCCGATCGCTTTAGCATAGGGTACTTCGGTATTTGGACCTGTTGAGTCCATGGGTGTCGTGAGTTTGATCATTTTATGCAGAGGTGTAGATACGGAATGTGCTGTTGTCATGTTGAATCGATCGAGTATGATGTCGATGTAATGCCCTTGTGACATGATCAGTGTTCCCTCATCCCTATTCCTCTCAACTCTAATTCCCAAGATTTTCTTCATTTCTCCTAAATCTGTTAAAGGGAATTTTCCATGAAGCTCCCCCTTGAGCTTAATCATCCCTCCTTTGGAGTCAGCAAATAGTCCAAAGTCATCCACATATACTGATATGACTTCGATTGAGTCCTTATCTTGTCTGATGTAGACGCATTCATCGGCTGTACTTTGATGGAAGCCGAGATCGAGTAGTAATTTGCGTAAGCGCTGATGCCAAGCTCGCCCCGATTGTTTGAGTCCGTAGAGCGCTCTGTATATTCTTAGAACGCGTCCAGATCCATCATCAAAACCGTCGGGCTGGCGCATGTAGATCTCCTCATCTATGGTTGAATTGAGGTAGGCGCCTTTGACATCCATCATTTTGATTTCCCAATCGAGTGTGTTTGCGATCGCTAATAGAACACGTAGTGAATCGAATTTGACCACGGGTGAGGTTATCTCGTAGTAATCCATCCCTGGCCTCTGTGTGAATCCTTGAGCCACAACCCTTGCTTTAGCCTTATCGAATTGTCCATCCGGTTGTGTTTTGACAGGGTATACCCATCGGCAACCGATAGCTACTTGTCCGGGTGGTAGTTCTGTTAGCTCCCATGTTCCTAACGTCTTGTGTTGGTCCATCTCAATTTCCATCGCTTTCTCCCAGATCGGCACATCATCACGTGATACCGCTGCTCTGTAATTCTCAGGTTCAGTGATGATTTCTCTCATTATGTAAACCTGCTCGGTGCGTCCTGAATTATTCAGCTTCCGGTAATCCGGTCTTTGAATGATACGCGCGCTCCGTCGAATCTGTGGAGCTGGCGCTTGTTCAGGTGGATCAGGAACGGGTGTTGTCTGGGGTGATGACGTCTGTGGGGTAGATGTGATCGGGTCCGGCACATGCTCGCGCGGTGAGTGCTCCCCCTCGAGCGGTGCCGTGTCGTCATCGTCGTTATCTGGGATAGGGTAGAGTTTGTTGTCATTTTCGTCAAATGTAATGTTCCTAGAGACTTGAACGTGCTTTGAGGCTTTATTGTAATACCTCCAGGCTTTTGCATGTTCTGCTACTCCGACGAAGATATGTTCTTCTGCCTTTGGATCAAGTTTGGCTCGACGTTGATCCGGCACCATAACCCAACAATTTGTTCCGAATTCCTCTAGACGTGCTATGTTCGGCTTCTTGCCGAATAGTGCTTGGAACGGCGTTGCGTCATCTCCAAGCGCTCGCGTGGGTGATCGATTTTTGATATAACACGCGTAAGCCACGGCCTCGGGCCAGAGTATTTTTGGCAGGTTCTTGGCAAATATCATTGCCCGTGCGTGCTCGAGTAAGGTCCGGTTGAGTCGTTCGGCAATTCCATTCTGGGCTGGGGAGTATGGAGCTGTGGTCTCCATGATAATGCCATATTTTGCACAAAATTCCTTGAAATTTTTATTGACATATTCCCCTCCATTATCCGAGCGAAACCTCTTCAGTTTCTGACCTGTTTGGGTCTCGAGGAATGCCTTGTATGTCTCGAAGTGTTTGAGCGCTTCATCTTTGGTGCTCCCAAAATAGATTACGGTGTACCTCGATTTGATGTCCGTGAAAGAATAAAAGTATTTCTCACGCGACGGTCCCTCGTGTTAGCAACTAGGGCTATGGCAGGGAAGGTTCGGTAGAGTTCTTAGAAAGCTAGAATCAAATATACTCTCTCAGTGAATTTATTGTCACTGATGTATTAATACAATACCTAGAATCAAATATACTACATGATTTTCAGTCAACATGCTATGTAAATATGAAGAATACTACTCGCCTCTCTCAGTGAATTTATTGTCACTGAGAGAGGAGTGTAATCCTGTCTCAGAAGGCATATACTTGCACCCGGCCCTTTAGCGCCCAAGGGCTCGCGCGTCGAAGTCATTTCAAACTCCGCTGGGTGCAGCCGCCTGTGAAAGTAGAAATAACAGAATGAAATGGAGAGATAGAGAGTGACTGGAAAATTTCGAAAATAAGCAGAGAAATGGATGCATGGTACAAGAACAATGTGAGAAACAATTGGAAACACCACACAATAAATTGAACATATTATGCTTGATTTTGGTGCAGGAGCATAAATGCACCCAACACCTCAGTCTGGGCAGGTCCCCATACATCGGATACTGTCAGGTCACCGACCTGTTCTACAGTGTCCTCGGCTCTTTTGGGGAACGGCTCCACATGCCGCTTGCCTTGTATGCATGCCTTGCACTGGCTCGGCTCGTTTGACTCGTCGATCTCAAGTCCGGTGACTAGATCGTTAGATTTCAACATCTTTATAGAATTTATGTTGACGTGCCCGAGTATCCTGTGCCATTTGTCCCATGACCGTCCTTTTGCCGCTGCGGCAAAGTCCCGTGCCTCGACTGATCGAGTGACTCGTGCCTTCATACAGAACAGCCGCCCACGCTTCTGTCCCTGTGCGAAGGTAACTCCGGCGCGTGATTTGAATTCGACGCCGGTGCCTGAAAATGTGGCCGTGTTGCCCTTATCAGTTAAACGCCCTACGCTGATAAGGTTGTTCGGCGCATCTGGTGCGTGTTTGACGTCACGTAGCTCGATCGTGTTCGTCTTGGCGCCGATCTTGAATTCCATGTATATAGTGCCTCGGCCTTGTGTATGTAGTACCGCACCGGGTGAAATTCCTTCGATTTCAGATGGTTCCTCGGCATAGCTAGCGAAATCATTTCGGCTTCTAGCTATGTGTGTTGTTGCCGCTGAATCGGCTAACCAGTCGGATGCGGATATAGCACTGTATGCTACCTCCTTAGATACAAATGCGAAGTCCTTTTCTTCTGCTTGTTTGACTGTTTCTTTGTTCCCTGATTTGAACCATTTCGGTGCTTGGCCCTCCTTGCCGCCACCTTTCGCCCAACAGTCCTTCACGTAATGACCCTTCTTGCCGCAATTTCGGCACTTTCCCTTTGTTGCTCCTGAGTCATCTTTCCTGGTCCTGTGACGTTGTTGCGCCTTAAGCGCCGTCTGCCGTGCCGATCCAGCTTTCCGTGCTCGATCCTCATCGAGGACCCGAGCTATTAATATATCAGCTGTTGTCCCGGCTCCACTGGCGTTTACTGCCGTAATAAATGCCGACCAAGAATCTGGTAATGACGTCAGCAACGTGTTCGAGAACTCGGTGTCACTGATGTAATGCCCCCGCGCATTCAATTCCTGTTGAATGCCGCGGAGCTTGCGTACGTGCTCCTCCATGTTCGCGCCGTCCTCGGCAAGCGTCCGGAAGAAATCTCTTCGGAGATTTACAATTCCCACTGCTCCCTTAGATTCGAATATAGCTTGTAGACTAGTCCATACAGCAAATGCAGACATCGTCTGATTGATGTAAACTAGTTGTTCATCGGCAACTCTGAGGCAAATCTCTTTTCTAGCCTTCTTGTCCTTCCTTCTCCAATCGTCGATCTCCTGCTGCTCGCTCGCAGTGACGTTGTCGGCATCTGCCGGTCTCGGTTCCGTCTCCCTGCCGATAGCCACGTCCCACAGATCTAAGTCATCGAGTATCCACTCGAGCCGCCGGCGCCACGCCGCGTAATTATCCCCGTTCAAGGGATCGATCTTGTACGTGTTATTGCTACTCGACATCGTTGATCGGTATTGAGTTATTGGAGTATGGAGCGTAGTTAGATTTGTAGTAGTTTAGTTATGCGCGGGGCCCATAACCTGTGGAACGAAGGAGATATAATGATCTGATATTCTACGATCTGTACAAGATCATCTGTCCTTATATACTAATTATGATGTTCCTATATTACCAATCCCTTCGAGCTGCTGTGCCGATGCGGTGCCGGTGTACCAGTATCCGGGGTCGAGAGCGATCTCGAACCTTCGGCTAAGTGCGTGCCGGCTCTGCCTCGGCGGTGTCATCGTCCCGATTACTAACAAAGGGTGCTAGCGACGGGTCCAACGCAACAACGAGCGACTTCGTGGTGGCTTGTTTGTTTTCGGCGCCTCGTCCACGTGCATATTTATTCCATTCCAGCAAAACTTGTTTCCAGACAAGTCTTGGGAACTTCAAATTGGCCACGATTCGTACTTTATACACCTCCAATCAACTTGTCTTTGCACAGTATTACGACGTGTATTCCCAGCGTAGTTCCATGCATACAGTAAGATGTCATCATAACTTATGGAGACGTATTCATGAGGGTTGACTCGGCGTCTCGTCATGAAGTGTAGGCTCCTTTCCTTTCTTCTCCGCCTCCTCTATCGCTTCCAAGACCTTGCGGACAAATGAGACGTGCTCATTGAAATTCAACACGGAGCTCAACCACACCCTTGGAGCCGATGACGAACGTCACACGTCCTGAAAGACGGTATGCGTCTACGTCCTTTGTTCGAGAAGAATATCAAAGCAGTACATACCCTCAGTCAATCCCAACAGACCTTCTTTATTTGGTAGGCCTTGCGTGCATCTCTTTCGCGTCACTGAGAACCGAGCACGGCAGCCAATGCTGATCAGCCAAGCTCTTCTGTTTCGCGACAGCGTCGCCACTGATACCAAAGACACCAACGTTTGACCGCTTAAAGACTTCCACCTCTAGAAGAGTGACAGCGACCGGACAACGACACGTCGATATACAGAACCTGGTCGGAGTATCTGCATACTCTGCCAGTGAGTCGAGAGTCCAATCTGCCATGTCCCCAGAATCATAAAATATCATGCGTCCGGCCCCGCATTCTTAGTCGCCTAATTGGGTCCGGATGTACATCAATCTCACAAGAGTGTTCCGCGATCGATCGCCGCATCGCTCTGATGGTCAGAAGCTGTCGTTACAGGCACAGGGAGGACAAGGAGCCCAGCCGGAAAACAAGAGTCTTCTTGTTCTCTACCAGACAAAGGATCTAATTTTAATTAGAACAATACCCATGGATTTAAGGCAGCGACTTGTATCGCTGCAAACTATCGAATCCACGACTGCATATCTTATCTCACTGTGAGCGTCTTCGACCTATACTCCCAGACGTACCTGCTGAAGACTTGGAAAACATAGAGAAATTGCTGGAGGATGATGTCAATATGGAGCTGGGGAAGTCGAGTCTCGCGCGCAAGCGGTAAGTACAACTTTGTGGGTTTCTGTAAAGCCATGCTTGTTACTGACCGTGCTTGCACCTTTCAGACGACGAGGATCATGCTGACAATATGCTTGGTCAACCGCATATGTTCCGCGCACATGATTCGCCGATCTTCCTTTCTTGGTGGGCAAAGCGGGTGGAGCAGATGTAGAGACACGCTTGCACGAAGTCATTGAAGGTTGGAGCTGGCTGAGCATGACGGCGGTGGCGTTGGACCGTGTGGTGAAATGTAAGCGTGGGTAAGAAGCTTGGTGCATCATTGAATCACATTGATACGCGAGCACGTGCTCGATATTGCTTCTGGATCTACATTCCTGAGGTACAAAACCCAGGCACACTACTGTATCAAAGAACCAGGCACACCATCAAAGAAGCAAGCGTCAATGAATGCCATCAAAGAACCAGGCACCCCACAAAGACCCCATGATGCCAAGCAAACCCCATCGATCAAGCGATCAGCTCGGCAAATGCCGGCGTGGTACGATTCAATTACGGATAACCTTGGTGACGCCCAAGTCACCGGTGCTTGGACCGCATCAAAGCGGTTTGCTGTGAAAAACTTGAAAGCGGCGCTTGTAGACGTGTGTGGGTCCAGCCCCCACCACTGGATGTCTGGACGCGCCTTAAACAGACATCAAAATGGGACTCCAATCAGCATCCACAGGCATTGGAGGTGTTATCAGCAGAATACTGACCAGTGATAATGACTATCATTGTCGATCATTTTACCTACCGACCGAGGCTTATCCCACATCAACCCCCATGGAATAAATTTGAGAAAACATCCTAGGTACTTGGCCATTTGAGCCCAAGTTTCTAACGGGCATCTCCCTGCTGGCTCAATCCCACCGGTCGTCGCAATTCGGCTCTGTAAAAGCATGATGATGACAGTTGTCTCTGGAGGCGGATTATAGTAGCAGTTCGTCAGCCTAGCTAGGTGTTTTTAAAATTTTAAATGCAGCCACGATAACAAGGATTTACCCATGCTCAACCACTCCCGGCCCACCGCATCACCTAGAGCCCGTCCTATTCTGTATCATTTTGCCACTCATTTCCATATGTAACACTTAGTGTGTTATGGGTGTGGGTGGATATCTTCTGGGCTGTTGAGGAAAGAGAATCCAGTTGCGGATTATGGCAGCCCGCTGGCTAACATGATCTTAAGCAGTCTTGGGGTCAGTTCAGAATCAGGACCCTTCTGTCTCCTTCTCTTTTCTTTTAGGTTAGAGGGGACTTCTCTTTCAATGGATCTTGGCTGTTCTCGAGAACAAAGCGTAGGTAATCAGCAGAATATCTCAGATGAGGATCGAGCTCGCTTCAAGCTCGAAGCACAGTGGAGCTCAGCGTGAAATTGACAGTGCTAAAATATCTTTGTAAATTTATAAATTATAAATGTTTAGCTGTTTATTTTTAATAATTATACTAAACATATAAGATTCGAACTTGAACCAGGTCGAGTTCGAAACCAAATCCAATTCGTACCTCGGCTCCAGCCTCCACTCGAGCTAGATGTCAAAGGGGGCACCAAAACGCAGGGACAGAAATACAACGATAACCTGCCGTGCGGCACAGCAGCTCGACACGTGCAGGTGAAGAACAAAGGAAGGCAAGGGAGCAGGATGGATGAGGGATGAAAGGAAATAACGCACCTCTTAAGGGTCTCCTCCGCGTTAACCTGCCCTCCCCGCCCTTGGCGGCGTCGTGGCCCTCTTCCGCACCCGGCTGCACATCTGCATCGATGTCCCGCCTCTCCCCCAGGTTCTGTATTTGCTCGCATGAGCGCTGCACCTTTTGCACGCCGAGGGCGGCAGATGAGCGCTTGAGCAAGTGGCTGAGGGACGAGTCGGCGCTGACAGGGAATAACGGGCGGGGATCCGGATGTGAGCACGTCAGTGACGACACAGCACGCTGTACTCACAACGCGCTGTCCATGGCCCAAAAGGGTGCAGCGGCCTGCTCAAAGTGTGCCCAGGCCATGCCGTGTTGAACCGCGATTGTCCTCGTCGAGCTCGAGGATCTGGAGGAAGCTGTCCATGTCGGGGTGGGAGTCAGTGTGTGGGCCGAGATTCTTGGGCGGAAACCTGTGTCGCTGCTGAGGCGGAGGTCGTCGTTTCGGGGGAGGAACTGCTCCACGCGATCACTCGACAGCTGGCCATGAGGACACACTTCCTCCAGAGAGTCGTCCATCCCGCTGCTTGCAGTTGCTCGTGCTAGTGTGGGGGGTGTGATGTTCGTGGATCAGTTGTTGTTGGGTTACCATGGGGCAGGAAGCAACATCTGCACTGAGCAATATCAGCTATTGCATCGGTACAGAGCGACAGGCGTACAATGTCATTAGCTCACCAATAAACATGCCCTTACCCCGTGACATACTATTGAGAGAGTCGTAGCCACCAACACGCCGTTTCCGAATATCCCAAAGCCAAAATTCTACCTTCCCGGAATTGACAGGCGAGGCGATTCATAGTACGCCTTCGGATGACGCTTAACGTCCTCGGAGTCGTCAATTCGGTTGTGCCTCAGTTCGTCGGAAAGTGAGTACGCACATTGCCAGTGCACAGCACATCACCAGATCAAAGGCGGTGGCACGATTTTGACTTGAGGGCGTCGCGCGATAGAGGCTCAAAGTATGAAGTAGACGCCGAGGACAAACAACTCCATACCGTTCGGTTGGAGCCGTGGGAGGGCGTCGAACGCCATATTCAAGCTCCAACAACTGTGGTGCGCATCCTTATCAATTTGCCCCCAAACATTCGCACTTCCACCTAACGCTGAGCACAGCCTAACAGGCTGGTTGCGGTTCATAATCAGGCATCTTAATCTGCAGTCTGTTAGAGCCACTGGATTTCGCGCAACTGTAGCGTTGTTTCCTTCGTGTTTTACACCTTGGGGTAAGTTCTATTCGACCTGCCTGCACCAAAACTGATAATGTCCTAGTTATTAGGTGGCAACAGGATTACAAAAACGCCATGATGACCCTGGAAATGCTTTACGCGGAGGTCGCCGACCTGGAAGCTACTTGGAACAACTACCCTCGCAACTGAAAGCGGTGGACAAGACTTTAGCAGCCGTTCCTGTTAGCGTCTCGGAACAGAGGGTCTCAGCAGATTGTGGCGAGGCAGCCCCACGTGCGACTAGGATGCCCTGTGATATCGTACGCTCATGATCTTGCGTGCGTTGCGTCGACGTGGAGCTCTCACCGACGGACTGCACCCCTGTCAGCTTTACAGCGATACTGACAGAAGTTTTAGATGCACCCTGCCCTCATAGCTCCTCCGGTCACGGAATTCTCTCGGTAATGGGGCTCTGGATTTTTTACTGCCACTTCCGTCAGCCGTTTGTGGCTGTGCTGGCAAAGCGTCATCTTCAGGATCTGGCTGCTGTATTGACACTCGGCGTGAACGTCTGCCTGAGCCGATCACGGCGAAGGTGGTCGACGTTTGCTTGCGAGGAGTGTTTGGTGTCTGAGCAGCTGGGGGTTTAGCAGGCGAGGAGGGAGCAGACCTAAGACGCTGGCGTGGCTCGGTGCATTTTATGATAGGGGTATGAGCACGGGAAGGCCCCGATGGTGTGTCCAGGTCCATTACGGACGAATGCAAGTGGTTGGCTCGTCAAGAAGGACGTACGCGGCAGTTTACAATTTCACTGAACCGGTCGCCGTGACGTACAGTTTGACAAATCTCTCCCTACTAATCGTATCGTGAAAACCCACTCTGAGAGTTAACGTTCGAGTATAAGGAGACGTGTATAGCTTGGAACACTGTCATATGCAGGGATATGACATGACGTTGATATTCCGGGCAGGGAACGATCCGAAGGCCTTGTACCATTTGTGGCCACATACTCTGCCAGTGAGCCGAAGATTCCGACTTGCCATGTCATGCTCAGAATCATAAATATCAAGCGCCCGACCCCGCATTCTTAGTCGCCTAATTGGGTCTGGATGCACATCATGCTATAAATGGCGATTTTCCTGTTCCACGATCGAGATGATTGACGTGATCGATCACCGCATCACTCCGATGGCAGAAGCTGTCGTGATGACACAGCCACGTGGATCTAAATATAGTAGCGAAAGAAGATCGTGCGCGGGCGCTAAGTATCTCCCTATTCCGGATGTGACCGATGCTGATCTCTCACCATTCAACTCCAGTAACTCACCCCAACGGAATCGTCCCCCATCGAACAGTGTGGACGTTGGGTCTGCCTCCAAAATTCCGTCTAGCCCTCGCTTCCAAATCCCGGCCATCACTATAAATATCATGACCATAACCGTCAACCTGTGGCTGACAAGGCTGCTGCCGCTTTTAAGGTGCGTGCTCGCGGTCTGCCCATATTATCGAAACTAATTCCTCGTTGTTCGTCGCAGCCTGACCCGCAGAAGCGTGCGATGGACCGGGCCAAGGATGAAGTGAAGGTCATGGTGCCTGCCGCGAAGCTGGGCGACCTGTTCTCCCGCAGTGCCAATGAGAACAGCGAATTGTTGCTAGAATATACTAGGCCGATGCAGCCGCGTTCCCACACGAATCGTAGCCGTGCTCATGGTCATCTAATCGGGGGGTAACAAGAAGCGACTTAATTACTTTCTAGACGTGTTTTTACCTCTCAGAGACGAGATAAAGTCATTGTATCATGTTCCGAACATCGCTCGTAACGCCGTTCAAGTTCGACTCCGATACTTCAGGCGATGTTCGTGATTCGAAACAAATTGTCGCTCACTTATAAATATACCTTTAGCAAAATAGTACCATTATTCGTTGCGCCTCGTATATATGCATGTTCGGGTAGAACATCTCTTTCTTCCATGCCTATATGTGATGCCATCCATCTACTCTTCCTCTGCCTCAGGTGGTGTCATACCCCCATACACCTATCAGACCTCTATTGATACCTGCCCCGTCGACGCCGCCACTACAAGGGTATTGTATTGAGTCGCAAGAAGGTATGATCCATCAAAAGAACAGGAAGGACGACTTACCAGTTTGCGGTTCAGTAGAGACCTCACTGGAGGAATCATCCACACCACCCCCAGGCTCCCTTCCGTGACGGATTTCCTCAAGCTCGATGCCCACCACTGCGGTAGAAGAGGGGCCGTCCTTCCCGTGATGTTCTGAAGCTCCAGTCTCGCTGACACTCAGATCGCCGAATTCCTCTATGAGCGAATTGTGAATATGTCGTGTAGCTGCACGAAAGCTCGTTACGGGATGGTGTGCAGAATGGATGGTGCCATTAGGGTGAGCAACCCTCTCTTGAAGAGCAAGATGACAGCGACAAATAACGATGACAGACAGACTACATGTAGCGTTAGCCATATATCTTATTATCTAGGCTCCTAATATCTGACCTGTCCTGCACAGTGGAAAGAATCCCTGAAATGCTGGGCTAATGACCGCATGTAAAATTGAACAACCAAGTATATGCAAGCAGTGGACTCACTCTTAAAACCTGTTATATTGAATATTAGGTACGTCTTATAAATTGGACACCTTCATTAGCTTAGTAGTGATGGCAGATGCTAATGTTATACTCAATACAAATCTGAGTCGGTGTTAGATGGGAAAGTTCAACGGCGGCGACCAGAAAGTACGTACCCATATCTTATGATACCTAGAGGAGCAATGAGCGATTTCAAAAGTGTAAGGATGAATTAACAGACCTTGTTCAGCCAAAGTTTGGGTCAATGACTTCCGAGGGAGCATCTGAAACTCCCTTGACCTCCTCACGAGTCCAAGGGTATTGTATAGTGTCACAACAACGACCAATGTGTCAAAAAGTATAAGGAACACATTATTCATTGTTTCCGCTAGGAATAAAGATCTGTTAAACCACAACTGAACATGAGAATTTCTCACCCCTGACAAAGTGATATATGATATGAACCTGCTTCAATATAACTGCTGTTGTCACTCACCAATGTAGAGCACCCAGCTCCTGAGCTGTGGCGTTGCATGCCCCTTTGACTACGATGAACTGTATTACAATATTTTCAAGATAAATGAATGGCAGACTTCAGCTTGAAAAGGGAAGCGTGCGTACCACTCCCGTACCCAGACTGCCCATATACAGAAGAAGACCGAGGGCTCCAAGCACCCACCGCACCCCTTGATTGTGCTGGGACATGGCGTATACTCGTGCCCATAACAGTCCTGCAAGGGGGTATGGCTGAGGACTTACCAGTATATAGTTACCTTATATACCTGGAAGTATCACAATGGCTAGACAATCTAGGAGACGAATCCAGGTGGTACACACACTGTGTGGCATCAGATGATGTGTAAAAGAAAACAAATGTCATACTGGATATGTATGTGAGCAACCTGCATTTCACGAATAAACCCACTCACCTCTAGCGGGATGTTTGCTATATCTAAGTATATGTTAAAGATACAGACAAGCAAGATAGGGTAGCGAGCGAGCAGATAAAGAACAGGTAGACCTTTTGCACTCCGACCACCACCACCCACGGAGCGCAACTTAGAGTTCCTACTTTTCTGCCATAACTACCGCCTTAGCTACGCTCAAAAATCACTCTTTACATACATAACACCCACCAACCCTCGCGCTGATGTCGAACGACGCGTCGACGAGCGGTGCGAGGGGCAGAAACACGCCCACGCAACGGGCACAAGCGAAGCTAGACACCCAAGGCCGAATCCAGCCCAGAACAACAATCAGCACAACGAAGGAGAAACAGCCAGAGCAGACGAAGTGAGTCGAGGTCCCGGGAGAAAAGAGGGTGCAGACGAGACGGCCAGCCACAAGAGGTGCAGCGCAGGACCCGGAGTGCCTCACCAGGGAGGATATAAGAGACTTACCGGGACAGGAGATCAGGGATTCCGATGAAGGTAAGATTTACCTTGAACGTACCCTGCTGACAGTTCCGGGCGCATCTTGGACGACCGACATGCTGTCCACCGCCATACTGCAAGTGACACAATACAAAGGAGTGTCGCGGCAGGCTGTCAACGCGCTGCGATCCATCGCATTCGTGATGGAAAGCATCGAGGACGACACGAGATACGAGAGAGTTATGTGCCGAGTAAAAGAGAGTCTTGCAGCGGAAGGAAACGCTCTCTCAATCAAAGTGGCGGAGGCCACAGAAATGCTCGACAAAGCCACGGCAGCTGCGGGTGCCACAGCCAAGCTATCCCGCCAGATCGCCGAGGACGCGGCGACGGTAGTGAAGGCGATGCAGATGGCGTCGAACACGGTCGCCTCCTCAGCAACTCAGATCAACGAAACCAGCACCTCATATCGAGATGCGATGGTGAAGGTGGCAGACATCACGCAACGAGCACCGGCCAGCGCACCCACCCTCAATGCCAGGGTCCGGGCGAGGGAAGGAATAAAGCAGAGACAAGTCCTGGTGGATGCTGCGGCCCTGGGGGAGCGCATACTGGCAGAAATGGACAACGCCGACCTGATGACCCGGGCGAACGAAATCATCAGCGCTATGGACACGGAAGGGGTCCGCACTGTTGTTAGCACGAGGAGACTCACGAATGGAGGGGTACTATTCGAACTCAATGATGAAGCGGCGGCGAGGTGGCTCAATGGAGCTGAGCGCAGAGTGCGATTCACAGAGGCACTTGCGCCAGACGCGAGGATGAAGGCGCGGCTATTCTCGCTAGTACTACAATTCGTCCCACTCCACTTCATACCGGAGTGCGAGGAGGAGCTGAGGGAGATGGAGAAAGTCAACCACCTGTCGCATGGCGCGATTGATAAGGCAAGATGGATCAAGCCCAGACAGCGCAGGGCAGCGAACCAGACCTGTGGCCACACCCTCATCACCTTCACCACGCCCGAGGTAGCCAACAAGATACTGACGGATGGACTGATTGTGTGTCAGAAGCGCGTTTATGCCGAGAAGTGCAAGAAGGAGCCCACCCGCTGTCTTAAATGTCAGGGATGGAACCACATGTCCTATGGCTTCGCGCAAGGACACGACAAGTGCGGCACCTGCGGAGGACGCCACAGGACAGCCGCTTGCGACCAAACGAGGCTGTACTGCATCTCGTGCAAATCTGCGGAACACGCCAGCTGGGCCAGAACATGTCCGGTATTTCAGAGTAAGTGCGTCGAGCTAGACACTAGACTCCTCGAGAACCAGATGCCCTATTTCCCCACTGAGGAGGATGGACCCATGTATCTCAACCACCTAAGATTCCCCCCCAATCCCGATACCCACCTTCCCGACATTTGCACCACAGCAGGACATGGGATGGGAGGTAGTAGCACAACGGAGAGGCAAGTACAGGCAGATGACGCTCCCATATGGGCAGGGCTCGACGGGACGGCAGCTGCGGCCGGAGCCCCAGCAGGATCCCGTCAACGAGGGTGCTGCGCCCCCCCCCTGTTGGCCTTAACCAGGGCCCCACCGAGCGGTGGGGTGACACAGGCAGAGAAGGTGAGCCGCCCCTACCAGAGCAATACTGATGTCCTACACAACAAGACCTACACCAACGAGACTGAGAATATTTCAACATAACCTCAATAAATCGGACAAGGCACAATACGACCTCATCAACTCCGCGATACATAAAGAGTGGGACCTAGTACTACTACAAGAGCCGTACATTGATACGCTAGGGAACACGAAGGCCAACCACAACTGGGGCATCCTATACCCCACTTCTCATTTGACTAACACCACCGTAAAGAGAACAGTTGTCCTGGTCAATGCCGCGCTGGATACCAACACGTGGTCGCAGATGTTGCTCCAGGGGACGAACGACGTGGTGGTGGTGGAGCTCAAACATCCCCAGGGCAAGACTACGATCTTCAACATCTATAACGACTGCGAACACTCGGAGTCACTGCAGGCTATCGAGAACTTCATAGAACTAGAGCGAGGCAACATCATCCAGCAGGAAACAGACTCCATGGCCTGGTGCGGCGACTTTAATCGCCACCACCCTATGTGGGACGAGGAAAGGAATCATCATCTGTTCACCGCTGAGGCCACTAGAGACGCAGAGGAGTTGCTATCGCTGCTAGCAGAGTACAACATGGTGATGGCTCTCCCGAAGCGAACGCCCACTCTGCAATCGATGTCGACCAAGAATTGGACCAGGGTCGACAACGTGTTCTGCACGGACAACGTTGCCGGCTCCATCATCACTTGCGACACCGACCCGAGAAGGCGCGGCCCAGGGACCGACCACGTCCCTATCCTCACAACACTGGATATTAGGGTGGAGGTTAAAGAGCCGGAGCCGTTCCGAAATTTCACAATGGTCGACTGGGACCACTTTCGGGAGCAGCTGGCAGAGCAGCTGGAGGTGGTTCCGGATGCGAGGGAACTCGGCACCAAGGCCGAGTTCGTCAGAGCAGTCAATGCGCTGACGAGCGCCATCCAAGACACCATCGACATCGTGGTGCCGATGTCAAAGCTGGTCCCGCACTCGCGCAGATGGTGGACCAGGGAGTTGTCGGAGCTTAAGAAAACAAAGAATAGGCTGAACCACAAATCTTACCTCCACCGCGTGATAGCTGACCACCACACCCACGCAGAACTCAAGGACGTCAACGAAAAGTACAGCAAAGCGATCGGCAGGGCAAAGGCGCAGCACTGGGCCGATTACTTGGAAGATCTCAATGAAGGGCTCCTGTGGTCTGCAAACAAGTATCTGTCCAATCCGGCCTCGGACAGCGGCAAGTCTCGAATCCCATCACTACAAGTCGCAGCGCCCAGCGGCGCCGTGCAAACGGCAGAAACCAACGAAGAGAAGAGCCTAGCCCTGGCAGCGGCATTCTTCCCACCCAAGCCCGCTGAATCACAGGTACCGACAGACTATCGTTACCCAAAGCACGTCCGCCACAGCTTCCAGCTTCATGAGGACCAGATCAGGCGCCAAATCAATAAACTGAAGCCGCATAAGGCCCCAGGCGACGACGGGATCCCAAACATAGTACTGAAGGAGGCGGTAGATTTGATCGCTGAGCATCTCCTTTATATCTTTCGTGCTACCTTCACGCTGAAAACCTACAGTGATAGCTGGAGATCCTGGATTACAGTGGTGCTACGGAAACCGGGCAAGGCCCGCTATGACACTCCGAAATCTTACCGCCCCATAGCCCTACTCAACACTATAGGAAAGCTGTTAACGGCGATAGTCGCAGAAGACCTGGTTTACCTTACCGAGAAGCACAATCTCTTGCCAGCCAATCACTTCGGTGGAAGGCCCGGCAGGACGACCACCGACTCCCTCCACCTCATAGTCAACAGGATCAAAGGAGCGTGGAGGAGAAAGAAGGTAGCGGTAATGCTTTTCCTCGACATTGAGGGAGCGTTCCCGAACGCGGTAACGGATCGGCTCCTGCACAACATGAGGAAGAGAAGGGTGCCAGAGGAGTTCGTGAACTTCGTGGGACGGATGCTGGCCGGCCGACGCACCAGGATCAAGTTCAACGATCACCTCTCGGACTGGGTACACATAGACAACGGGATCAGGCAGGGGGACCCGCTCTCTATGATTCTTTACCTCTATTACAACGCTGA
The DNA here is from genome assembly GCA_015179125.1 of Gautieria morchelliformis. Taxonomy (NCBI): domain Eukaryota; kingdom Fungi; phylum Basidiomycota; class Agaricomycetes; order Gomphales; family Gomphaceae; genus Gautieria; species Gautieria morchelliformis. The sequence goes on along the minus strand of WHVA01000391.1, from coordinate 76,163 downwards.
CCTCATAGATATCGCTAACGGAAAGGGGCAGGCCACGGTGGCGTACGTCGACGACGCCAACCTCTACTCAGAAGGCGACACCTACGAGGAAGCGTACGAGGGGCTGAGGGAGATGCTGCTCAAGGAGGGGGGGGCGAAAGAGTGGACACTGACCCACCACTCCAGATTTGAAAAATCCAAGTTCGCGATAGTGGGGTTCTCGAGACGCCGGATGGAAGACCCTGCGAGGCCGGGCAAAACCAAGCGAGACATAAGGCCCGACTTCACGTATGAGGACACCGTCGTCCAGCCAACATCGGCACACAAGTTCCTAGGGGTCTTCTTGGATGAGGAATTGCGATGGAAAGATCAGGCTGAGAAGGCAGTGGCGAAAGCGGCTAAGTGGACGTTACTGGCTCGCAGACTAACTAAACCCTCCACAGGGGTGCGTGCAACGTACATGAGGCAACTATACAGCGCAGTGGCGATACCCAAATTCGCGTACGCTGCGGATGTCTGGTACACGCCGGTGCAAAGGAACCGAGGGGAGGGGAGAGTGACAGGGTCTGTGAGCGTGGTGCGTAAGCTAACATCTGTGCAGCGCATGGCTACCATCGCTATCACTGGAGCGATGCGCACAACCGCGAGCGACGTCCTGGAGATCCTCGCCAACATCCAGCCGATAGAGCTCCTTCTCCTAGGCATCTGCTACAAGGCAGCCAGCCGCATTGCAACCCTCCCCAAGTCCCACCCGCTACACCGGCCAGCTCGCTCCTGCGCCCGCCGCCTAGTAAAAAAGCACCCGGCACCACTACACAGGATCCTCCACCGCTTCAGCCTCGACCCGGACTCCCTCGAAGTCATCCAGCCCTTCATCCATGCTCCCGACGCTCCCAGGCTGTTCGTCACGGAGATAGCGGAGTCGAGGGAGGAATCTAGGGAAGCGGACGCTCAGAACATGGCAGATGCCAAGGTCTACGCTGACGGGTCAGGACTAGAGGGCAATGCGGGGGCGGCGGTGATACTGTATAGGGCAGGGAGAAAGGCAGCCACGTTACAATACCACCTGGGCCCACTTGCGGACCACACCACATATGAGGCGGAGGCGGTGGGCGTCATCCTGGCGCTGGAGCTGTTAAGTCGAGAAAAGGGCGTCAGAAGGGCGTGCATACTCCTTGATAACCAGGGAGTGATACTGGCAGTAGGTAACGTCAAGCCCAAGCCGGCACAACACATTCTAGGACGCATCCACAACATGGCCAACAGGATGGCAACGCCCTCAAGGAGACGCAACGTGCGCATCAAGATCACGTGGATCTCAGGTCACGACAACGTGGAAGGCAATGAGGCTGCGGACGCGGCAGCAAAAGAGGCAGCAGCTGGAGAGAGCAGTCAGATAAGTACGCTCCCGCCCTTCTTAGTGGCTGACGCTCTCCCACGCAGTCTGGCTGCCGCGAGGCAGGAGTTCAAGACAGGCAACAGGCACAGTTGGAGAGAGCGATGGAAAGAGTCACCCCGGTATGGGAGGATGGCGAGAATCGACGACAGCCTTCCCTCACGTGCCTACCTCCGAGACACGGCGGGCCTCACTCGAGCGCAGAACAGTCTGATCACGCAGTTACGCACAGGCCACGCCCCGCTCAACAAACACCTCCATCGGGTCAAGCAGGTGCCATCCCCGCTGTGCCCGGCGTGCCACAGGGCCAACGAGACAGTCCACCACTTCCTCTTCGAATGTAGAGCGCACGAGCACGCAAGACACAGGGTGAGACGGAAGCTGGGCAGAAAGTCAGGGTCCATCAAGGAGCTCCTGGGTGCAAAGAACTCGATGGAGACACTACTGGGATACGTAGCAGCAACAGGCAGGCTGAAATCGGCGTTCGGTGATGTCTCCCCGTCACTCACTTAAAAAAGTATAAGATAACTAGCTCGACAGGGACGCTAGAATACAAGACGACGGACAACATCGTTGCGCCATCGCACGACCAAAACCCTCAAAACACCCCACTCACACCGCTCGCGCAGCGACGTGTACCGACTCGTCGCAGCAAGACCAAGAAGAAGTCCGTGGACCCCTTTTTACCTTCGACTGCGGCGCTCCCACACGTCGTGCCAGCCCACCCCGGCGGCCGAGCACTTAGAAAGCCAGACCACCCACACACTAGAACAACCAACAGGGGAACGGGAGTACTTACTTCAAAAGGGTGGGGCGAGAAACGGCTCAAGGAGTCGGGCTGGCGGGGGGGCAGGGAGCTCGTCGTCAGTGCACTCGCCCGCTCGAGGACGCAGAGGGATGGGAGCCCTAGGGAGCGAGAGGGAAGGCCCACCCAATTATTAGTACAACGCGTGTAGCGACCAACATAGGCCTAGCCTGGGGTCGATTAAAATGACATAAAAAAAAAAAACAAAAAAAAAAAAAGATAAAGAACAGTTCCTAATCTGACTCTTCTGTGCCAGATATAGGTAATCTAGAATGGGAGGGTCAAGAGAGTATCATAGGCGAGCAGCGCTACTTGGATCAGGGATACGTTAACGGTCCATGATTATTCCTTACACATCAAAGGTAGCAAGGTCCACATAGGCGAGAACCAGACTCCTAGATTGTTAAGACTCTAAACCACTGAATGGCCCGACCTGCTCACCTATCTGACATAGCCTGGATATCCACGCTCTGCTGAGATGCCAAAGGGTGATCGTATACAGTAAACTAAGATATCTGGATGTTAAAGATGAACCGTCCATCAAAAGAACCTTATAGCATGAGGTGGCAGAAGGGGACGGAACTCAGACAGGGATTAAAGCCACCACCACGAGTAGTTACCCTGGGTGACAAAGCGTTGACCTTCGAGGCTGACGATAGTCAGGGAACGGGATGGCATGCTCAAAAATAACTCCACGCACCGCTATCACAGCCTAAAATCCATACGCTAGTGATGATCAAGAAGCTTAAAGAAAGACTGCTATCGAGTGCGTCTGCGGCAAGGCGTTTAGGTATGATGATCTGTTGGGGAGTCGCCGTTTCAATCACCCTGACTAAAGGTGATTCACTACAATACCTAGAATCCAGGAGTCCATAAAAATTACCCAAGCCGCCCGGCACAACTGAGTTGTTAACTCGTCATAGGATCAAATGGTGTTCCCCATCCTGAAGACACAGTACCTCTAGACATCGAGAGTTGAAGATGATTTGCCTCGATTGGCAGAGAAACTTGATCCTTCGGTATGTTACATATCAGACATCGGAACGCTGCCCCAAACTACAATAGAGGCCATACCATCACAGTAAGTGACTCCATGAGTGTAGTACCGGCACGGTGGGCTGTAGCGGCCTTGATTTTGCCGTGGCTCAACCAGACAGTGCTCCTGACGTTGATGACATACATCGTGAGCCCAACATGTAACATAAAACAAACTGAGTGTTGGCAACTAGGGGCTATGGCAGGGAAGGTTCGGTAGAGTTCTTAGAAAGCTAGAATCAAATATACTCTCTCAGTGAATTTATTGTCACTGATGTATTAATACAATACCTAGAATCAAATATACTACATGATTTTCAGTCAACATGCTATGTAAATATGAAGAATACTACTCGCCTCTCTCAGTGAATTTATTGTCACTGAGAGAGGAGTGTAATCCTGTCTCAGAAGGCATATACTTGCACCCGGCCCTTTAGCGCCCAAGGGCTCGCGCGTCGAAGTCATTTCAAACTCCGCTGGGTGCAGCCGCCTATGAAAGTAGAAATAACAGAATGAAATGGAGAGATAGAGAGTGACTGGAAAATTTCGAAAATAAGCAGAGAAATGGATGCATGGTACAAGAACAGTATGAGAAAATATTGAAACACCACACAATAAATTGAATATATTATGCTTGATTTTGGTGCAGGAGCATAAATGCACCCAACACGCCCCCTCAAGCTTAATATATTCCGATTCTCTCGTTGAGGATTCTCACTCTAGGACTAGGAAGTCCTTTAGTGAGAAGATCGGCTAGCATGTGTTCCGTTGGTAGGTACACAAGCTTAATTTCTTCATCTTCGACTATATCTCGGATGAAATATAATCTAATGTCGAAATGCTTGGTCCTCGTGTGTTGTTGAGTGCCATAGACGATGGCAATGGCTGATTGATTGTCTGAATAAAGTTTGATGGGACAATTCAGCGGTTGGAATACTTCAGAAATAAAGTGGCGCATCCATAAGGCTTCTTTGCTCGCATGAGTCAGAGCAACGAATTCGGCTTCAGTTGATGATAGGGCTACTATGGATTGTTTTTGACAACTCCATGATACTGTCCCTCCATCAATCTGAAAAATATAAGCCGAGTATGAGTGCCTGTGCTCTTGAGAAGCCCAATCCGCATCTGAATACCCAATGAGGCCGTCTCGATTTTTCCCAAGTGTCAATTTGTAGTCCATCGTGCCTTTTAGATATTTAAAGACACGTTTGACTGCATGCCAATGTGTTGGACCTGGGTTTTCGAGGAATTGAGAAAGTAATGACACTGCGAACGCAATGTCCGGTCGAGTGGCTACTGCTGCCCACATCAATGATCCTATCGCTTGTCTGTATGGAATTCTTGACATCTTCTGTTTGTCTTCATCTGTGGAAGGGCATTGGTCCCTGGATAATTTAACGGCTGGGTCGAGAGGCGTGGAAAATGTTTTGGCATCATCCAGATTGAATTTTTTGATGATTTTCTGGATGTATGTGGCTTGTGATATTGCAATCGATTTGTTATTCCAATCTCTTTCGATTTTGAGGTTCAAAAGCCAGTGAATCTCGCCTAGGTCTTTCATACTAAAAACCTGGGCAAGGTCATGCTTTACCTCATCGAGGATTGGTTGACTCTCAGCTGTGATAGTGAGGTCGTCTACCGCCGTTGCAATAATCGCATGCCCTCTCGGTCCACATCTGCAAAATACAGCTCCATCCGAAGCTGATTTAGTGAATCCTAACTTGAGAAATTCACTACTCAGACGTTTGTACCATTCCCTTCCAGACTGTTTGAGGCCGTAAAGTGCTTTCTTCAGCAGGAGGACATCATCTTTGTCTCCGGTCTCATATCCATACGGCTGTCTCATGTAAATAGGTTCTGGCAGTGTAGCATTCAAATACGCACTGTCCACATCCATTTGGTGAATAGGCCAGTTGTTCCTGGCAGCAATGGCACATATAATCCGTAAGGAAGTCATCCGAGCAACAGGTGCATAGGTTTCATTGTAGTCAACTCCAAAACTTTGTGTAAAGCCTTGGGCGACCATCCTCGATCTAGGTGTGATGGGTTCACCTTCTGGATTGCGTTTCCAGAGGAATACCCATCTATTTCCGACAATATTTGCCCCAGGAGGTGGTTTAACCACTTCCCATACACCTTTGTCGAGTAGCACCTTATACTCTTTATCCATCGATGCTTTCCACATAGGATCATTTAAGGCTTCATCTGCATTGCTAGGCTCGGTCTGATTCAAATCCGGCAGCACATTATCTTTGTTTTGATCGGAGGTCGAAAGTGTACTGATGGCAAGGTTATAATCACTGATGCCGTCAGTGACAGAGGATAAATCTTGTTCGAATAATTTGTCTTGATGGTCCTCAATGTCCTCGTAAGCTAGTGTAGTAATATCTGCACCAGCATGTCTCTTGGTTTGAGATCTTGTTACGGGACCACTTGGATCCGGCTGCACTTGCTGCTGACGGATTCTCTCGCTTCTCCTTGTTGGAGCAGCTTCTTTAGGTCTGGCATCAACAGTCTGACTGGGTTGCAGCTCTTTCAGACGTTCCTCTGGTTCATCATCATCAATTTCCTCGATCTTTGCCTCTTCGCTGACTAAGCGGCTAGGCATAGGTGCTGGCGCCGAGATGGCCTGTACCATTTTTCTGGACGTAGGTAGCTGTGACTCTTCAATAGAAATGATTGGAGCTTTGCCCCCCTTCATCTCTGAGTCAAATATAACATTCCGCTCGACAGAAACCTTCTGAGAGTCAGGCCAGTAGATGCAGTGACCATGGCTCTGTCCAGAGATTCCTATCCACCGAGCTCTTTTGGCACGGGCTGCTAGTTTGTTTCCCTCTTTGACTTTAACGTAGACTTCAATTCCCCACACGTGTATGTCTTTCAGGTTCGGTTTCTCGTGATGGATCATTTCAAAAGGGGTTTTGTCTGGCAAAGCTCTTGTATGTGTCCGATTCCTAAGATAGTTGGCGTGCAGAATTGCATGCCCCCATAGAGTCTTAGGAAGACTTGATTCCAATAGCATGGCACGAGCTCTTTCAACTAGAGTTCGGTTTAAACGTTCAGCAACACCATTTGACTCTGGGGTGTCGTGCACGGTTAACCGATGCTTCGTGCCTTGCTTGGCCAAATGCTGTTCAAATTCTGAGCTTGTGTATTCGCCCCCTCTGTCGGAAACAAGTGCTTTGATGTGCATATTCCTCTGTCGAAGCATCAAGGCCTCGTAGAGTTTGTATTTTGAAAATGCTTCCGATTTGTTTGCCATCAAATAGATAACCGATTCTCTCGAGTAGTCGTCAATGAAAGACACATAATAGGATTTCTTGTCAATTGTGGAGTGTCTCGCTGGTCCCCAGACATCAGAATAAATTCTGTCACCGAATTTTGATGATCGGCTTCTGGGTTCCTGAGGAAGTGATTTACGTGCAATCTTCGCCTGAATGCACGCATCGCAAACAACCTTGTCACCTTTTGAGCTCAATTCAATGCCTAATATCATGCCACGGTTGAGCAAGTGCTGTAGGGACTTTTGTGAAATGTGCCCCATTTTTTGATGTATTTCCATGGCTGATGCGCATACATGCGCTTCGGCACTTGTGTGTTGTAAATCAAATCGATATAAGCCATTCAGCTTCGGTGCTTGCATCAATATCCTGCCTTTACAATTGGATATTGTGCATTTCTGATCAGCTATTTGTGTGTTATAGCCTGCATCATCGCACCGGCCGATCGAGATGAGGGTAACAGCCATTTTTGGCGCGTAGAACGTATCCTTCAATGTAATGTTCACAGTCTTATCTCCAACCTTGTTAGATAGCACGAGTGAGCCTGAACCGAAGGCATCAAAAGTGCCTTTGTTGGCTGCACGAATTGTGCGCGGCTGTGAGAATGGACTGTAATCCCTCAATAAATTCTTGTGAGGGGTCATATGTGCGGTCGTTCCAGTGTCGAGGATAACAACAGTGTCCAGAGATAAACTACTCAAATTAGAGCAGTCGAAGTTGGCGAAAGGGGCTGGACTGCCACTCTCATCCTCCTCAGAGGACACTTCTTCGGCAACATTCGCCTTGGCTTTGCCCTTCTTCTTTTTGGCTTTCGCTTTCTTCTTCTGACGTGGCCCCTGGCCTTCTTTACCACCTCCTTTAGCCCAGCAACTCTCTATAGCATGTCCAGGCTTGTGGCAATTAGTGCATGTAGACACCTTCGGGTCTTTCCGGCCCTTCTGCCCTTTCGTAGATGAACCAATAAATGCCTGCTCTTCTTGTGAAATATTGAGAGTCTTTCTCCTGTCGTATTGAGCCTTTAGTACTCTGATAATATCATCAGGCACTAAGGGCATTCCACATTCTTCGAGCGACGTGGTAAGGGCATTCATAACTGCCTCATAGGAGGGTGGAAGTGATGCAAGGATAATGTCGGTGAACTCTCCTTCAGAAATTCTGGCTCCCATCTCATTGAGACGAGCATAGAGGTCTTGGGCCTTGTCCAAGTGATCTCTCAAGTCTCCATCCTCAGGACACCTCATACTGCGAAGCTGTCTCTGTAGGTTGGTGAGGACCATCTTGGGCTTTTTGGTCATCTCATTGACCAATGCATCCCAGACTTCTTTTGCTGTATGTCTCTTCTGTAGCATCAGAGCTAGTGACTCTGACACTGAGACGATTATTTGGGTTTTTGCCTGTCCTTCTCTGGCAAGATACTTCTCCAGCTTCTCCTCAGCCTTCTCAATCTGAGTTTCCTCAGCTTCTGTGAGAATATGGCCTGGGGGCATGACTGGAGGATCAGGAGGTCGAATGGCTCTCCCTTCTATATGCCTGAGTAGATTTTTGGACTCAAAATAACTTGTGAGAGTAGCTCGCCACAGAGGCCAATTACTTCCATCTGTTGCAAGCTTCTCCACACCCAAAAGCTTCTGCGAAGTGTCTGCGGGGCCCATAACCCTTGTTGGCAACTAGGGGCTATGGCAGGGAAGGTTCGGTAGAGTTCTTAGAAAGCTAGAATCAAATATACTCTCTCAGTGAATTTATTGTCACTGATGTATTAATACAATACCTAGAATCAAATATACTACATGATTTTCAGTCAACATGCTATGTAAATATGAAGAATACTACTCACCTCTCTCAGTGAATTTATTGTCACTGAGAGAGGAGTGTAATCCTGTCTCAGAAGGCATATACTTGCACCCGGCCCTTTAGCGCCCAAGGGCTCGCGCGTCGAAGTCATTTCAAACTCCGCTGGGTGCAGCCGCCTATGAAAGTAGAAATAACAGAATGAAATGGAGAGATAGAGAGTGACTGGAAAATTTCGAAAATAAGCAGAGAAATGGATGCATGGTACAAGAACAGTATGAGAAAATATTGAAACACCACACAATAAATTGAATATATTATGCTTGATTTTGGTGCAGGAGCATAAATGCACCCAACACTGAGCTCTAACCTCATGTCCGGACATCACCCTACTAGAACGGCAGTTGTGTGCCGTGTTCTGTACGCCCAGCCTGGGAAGGATAGAAGGAAAACCCAGACATTATAAAATGATGGGGATGGGATTAGATGAATGTCGAATCCACAAAGTCACGGAAGTGCAGACAATCCGTCATTTTACGCTCGACGACCCTGACCGTTGAGTCGGCGGCGCGGTCAGTGCCAAAATTATGTAACCAGTGCTAGAGCATTCTTCGGCGCTGAGCCACCCTTAAATCGCTGCGGGACCGGGACCGGCCATGTCCTGTAGCTACGGCGCACCATGTTCTCCACCATAGCACTGTGCTGTGCTGTTCTCCAGGTCATTGCCTTCTGACTTTCAGCTTGTGGCCAACGTCTCTGCTCGGCACTGCTTTTTACGAAAGGGGTCAAAGCTAAGCACATGAGACGATATTACCTAGCAGTCGCCATCCCGAGAATGCTATATGCCGCTGACATTTTTCTCATACCAGGAACCAGAAACAGCAAAGGCACCAAAGGATACATCAACAAGCTGGCAAGGATACAGAGACAGGCGGCCCTGTCCATCACTGGAGCCATGAGCACCACGGCGACCGACACGCTAGACGCGCATGCCAACTTACATCCCTTCCCACTACTAGTCGCCAAGATAGTGCATAGAGCGGCGACGAGAATAGCATGCCTGCCAGAACACCACCCGTTGGCACCAAAAGCCCTGAAAGCCGCGAAGCGTTATGTAAAGAGGCACAGGTCGCCGCTGCACGAAATAATGCACATCTACGACATGCAGCCTGAGATGATGGAAAAAATACATACGGTGAGCTCCGGGCCCAAATGGGCCCCCGATTTTGAGGCACGCATACCCCATGACAAACAGCAGGCGATCGAAGAGCTAGAAGCTGACACAGCCGATGTCATAGTCTACACGGACGGGTCGAGCATCGACGGAGGGGTCGGAGCAGCCGCGGTGCTGTACAGAGGCGGCATCGAGCAGAAAGCGGTAAGGCTATACATGGGCTCAGAGCAGGATCACACAGTCTTCGAGGCCGAGCTAGCAGGGGCCACCATGGGCGCGAAGCTTTTGAGCATGGAAAGGGGAAGGCGATACGTCATCGCAAGTGATAGTCGAGCGGCCATACAAACCACCAGAAGAGAGAAACAGATCCCGGCGCAATATCTCGTCAACGCAATACACCGACAGGTACAGGGACTGGTGAGGCAACAGCCGCAGACTACAGTGGTTATGAGGTGGGTGCCGGGGCATGAGGGGGTGGAAGGGAACGAAAGAGCCGACGAAGAGGCAAAGAGGGCAGCGAGAGGGGAGACCAGCGAGGAAAGGCACATACCAATAGAGTGCAGAGGGATCCTGCCCAGAAGCAAGGCGGCAGAGCTCCAGAGATTCCAGAAACAAGTCAGACAAGAAGCAAAGAGCCACTTCAAGAGATCGCCGAGAGCCAGGGTAGCGCACAAGATCGATCTGTCCATGCCGTCCATCGCATACACCAAACTCATACATGGAATGTCACGTAGGCAAGCCAGCCTACTTATCCAACTCAGGTCGGGGCATGCGGGATTAAACAAACACTTGCATAAGATCGGAAAGGTCGACACACCCAAGTGCCCAGGGTGCAGGTGAGCAGACGAAACCGTCTTTCACTTTCTGATTAGGTGCCCAGCCTACAACGAGCAGAGAAGGACAATGGAGCGGGACCTCGGAAGAGCGGCCACATCGATCAAAACACTCCTGACCAGACCTAAAGCGATGAAACACCTCTTCAGGTATGTGCGCAGCACAGGCAGATTCACCATGAAGCACGGAGACTAGGAGACACGGGGAAGGGCAAAGATGGAGCGACAGAGGGAACCGGAGACGAACGTGCAGGCGCAACACACGCGCAATAACCTCCCCGCTCACGAAGGCACGGACTAGCCCAGGGCCTCGCCCATGGAGCACAGGCAGAGATAGAATAGGACTGGATAGATAGACATATGTGTCGACGGGTGATTTGTAGAATGCGTCTTACATAGGGCTCGGCCCCAAAAGACGTTAAATTGGATGAATAAAAATAAAAATAAAAATAAAAAAACTGCTTTTTGCACACTGGCTGCGGCATTCGAGACCTATCATCTCTGGTTGCCATGCGCATCGTGGAAAGGGTGGAAAGGGTGGCCGTCGCACTTGCGAAAAGACTGTCACCGCAAATGTCTGTGAGCGCACTGGTACTTTCGATTACTTCGATCTCACCGCTGGAACAAGCACGTGGGGCATCTCTGCCTTGTTGCTCCCTCCCTCATTTTATATCTGGAAATAAAGCACTTACATAAATGTTGCGCTTTAAACTTCTAATATTTTAAATTTAAACATAATTTTTTCATTTATTTTCTAGAGAATCTAATGGTTTTATTTTGGCATCGCATGACCGTGGACAGATCAGTTGTGTAAGCAACTCACACGCCATGCGAATAATGGGAGAATTATTCTTGCGCGAGTCTCTGGTGCGTTCCTAGTGATATAAACCTATTACCACTCGTGTTCCGCTGCTGTGCTGGACTCACTAGTGCAAACGTCAGTGCACGACCTCCGATCCAAGCCCGACACCTGAAGGCCTGCGCCCTATCGTAATACGTTTTCTCTTCGCTCAGGCCACTCAACATATGATGTCTAACATCTCTCAGTAACTTGAAGCCATGGAAACGCCCTGTACGTTGAGCCGGAGGGCCGCTATTGGCTCGAGCGAGACGCCAGAAAACCTTGAGGGCCTTTCATTGATCCCAATTTCCAGAATGTTACATGGTGAGACTCGAAGTCACTGTCCTCGTTGCAGAGCAGGTCAGCATCAGTCTCGATTCGGCTCCAGGAGTGCTCTGCGACGAATGGGCGCATTATATCAAAGCCACTCACTGTCGACGGTGGTGCTCTGCCTATTCTCGCAAGAGAATAACAGATCAAGGTGCCATGGCTGCTCTAGCACCGGAAATGAGCCTCAGATTGATGTACTCGCTTTCGTTCAGACACTGGTGAAGCCTAAGGACGATAAAATGCAGGTTCCTGACGGGGTAACATCAAGTATGGGAAACGATGGTGCTTTGGCGTAGACGTGGCGACCGATGATGACGGGGAGATCATTGAGGTGGAGGTTTATGGCCCCGTGGCTTTTGATGGGTGATTAAGTAGTCAGTACCGTGCTATGACACATAATCTCAATGTTCACAGAATTGACTGGGTTTTAAGCCGCTGGGAGTGAGCTCGAAGGTGAAATTCTCGACGCCCACAGACAGCCATGTAGTGGATGGAGGGCGAGATAGGTATCAGATCGAGAGCTTTTCTCACGCTAACCACCACCACCAAAATACCCAAAACCATCCACACAAACACACAGCGACCACACACCTCACTAGCGTACTGCTGACAGTAGACAGCAGTACAGCCATTGCTTCTACAAAAAGAAGCAAAAGAAAAGACGATGCCACCGAGCATCGACGCCCAGGCGCCCGCCACGTCACAAAGCCGGACGAGGTCGAGCAACCAGCATTTGACCACCAATAGAACCAGGCTGGAGCTCCTGACAGAACCGACAGCAGCAGTGCATACCAGAGAGCAGGCAAGAAGCTACCTAGACAGGCACGGTTACCTAGCGAAAGACGACCAGCTGTCGGCGGAGCAGCTAAGCTACTCGCTGCTCTCGCTCGCGCACAACGCCACTGGGAAGACACTGCAGGAAGGGGCCAGAGCGATTGCGATACTGATGTTGGAGGAGGCAGCGAAAAACGTAGCGGTGGCGGTCCTGCGCCAGGTCGAACAGAAACTCAGTCCGGTCATAGAAAAGATAACAGCGGCTACAGACACGGCGAGAGATGCGGTTACGGTCGCAAAGGAAACAGCAGAAGAGGCCCATAACCTCATAGAGCATGTCGGAAAAATAGACTGGCAGGGACGACAGAGAACGGACAGCGGAGCAGGAGGGTTGAGTTACGCGGCAGCACTAAAGGGTAATGTACCCCTCTCACATCCAAACAACCTAGCAAAGGCAAGAGCAAGAGAAAAGCAAATAATGATAGACAGGGACCCACGAGGGGAACAAGACACGCTCAAAGAACTGACAGAGCAGGAATTAGTCGCGAAGGCGAACGAGGCTATAGATCAGCTGGGAGACGATCACGACCTCAACGATATAGTTTTCATTGGCGCCAAGAGGTTAGCAAACGGCGGGATAATCCTCGAACTGGACACAGCAGAAGCGGCGAAGTGGGTCCAAACAAACAGACGAACGTTCCTCAACAAGTTCAGCGGAACGGCCGTGATAAAAGACCGGGCACTATCGGTGATAGTCGAATATGTCCCGTTAAGTCACTCACCAGAAGCGCTTTCAGAGTTGAGAAGAATAGAACGAGACTCGAGGTTACCCACCGAGTCCCTCCTAGAAACCCGATGGATCAAACCAGTTCACAGGAGAACTGCAGGACAGAGATCGGCACACATTATAGCTAAGTTCGCCAGTACAGAATCAGTGAATCAAAGTATTAGAGACGGAATAATTATAGCAGGAAAACGAACCTGGGCAAGAAGAATGAGAAGGGAACCGCGGCGCTGTCTCAAATGCCAGAAATACAATGCGAGACACGTTGCCGCAGAGTGCGACAGCGCCGACAAATGCGGCACCTGTGGAGGAGAACACAGGACGGCAGAGTGCAAGGAAACTGATCCAAAAAGATTCAAATGCGTCAATTGCAACACACACGGGCACGCATCGTGGGACAGGACGTGCCCAAGGTTCGTAGAGGCATGTCAAGCAATGGAGAAAAAAGACCCAGAGCATACCTATAAATATTTCCCTGACGAGTACCCGTGGACCTGGGAGCAGCAAGGAGCCCAGGAAGAGATGGAAGACGCTGGGGATCTGCTCAAAAGGGTCGGCGCGCAAGCGAACAAAAAGAGACAGGAGGCGGAGGCAGAAGCAAGAGGCAGAGGCAGAAGCAAGAGGTGGAGGCAGAAGCAAGAGGCGGAGGCAGAAGCAAGAGGTGGAGGGCGCACAGAGTACGAGAGGAGTGAGTGGGGAGGAAGGGGCGCAGCGAACCCTTGGGTCGGGCACAGAGACCAAGGGTGGACAACAAGAGAAGCGGGAGAGGTCCGACAGAGACGGCTGGACGAATACGACTTCACAGGCAACCGAGAGCAGACGCAAATAGAGGAGAACAGGGACAACAACCTACGCCAAGAATGAGCGAAGAAACCAAACAGTTAAAAAAATTGAGGATCCGACAACAGAACGTCAATAAATCGCTCACAGCCACGGCTGAAATGCTAGCTAAGTGCTCACCCCACTGTTATGATATATTAGCAATACAAGAACCGTATATTGACTTCTTGGGAAACGCCAGGGCTACAAATAGTTGGTACTCAATATACCCGAAGACGCATTACCAGGAAAGAGAGAAGAGAACGAGGTCGATGATACTGGTAAACAAGAAAATAGCCATGAACACATGGGCGGCCGTGGATATAGGAACACCAGACGTTACAGCGATAGAAATAAAGACGAACATGGGTAACGTGCTCCTCCTCAATCTATACTCTGACTGCACACACTCAGATAGCTTGAGGGCCACAAGGAAGTTTTTACAGAACAGAGCCGAGGGAGGCGATGGCCAGCAGCACAACGTAGAGGGAATGATATGGGTTGGTGACTTTAACAGACACCGCCCACTATGGGACGAGCTGCGGAACACGCACCTGTTCACTAGGGCCAATTTGGATGCAGCACAAACATTATTGGATGCAGTAGCCGAACATGACCTGCAGATGGCGGGAACCTTACTCGCACAGATAACGTCTTTATTTCTACTAGTTTAGCAGAGAGCTTGACCAGCTGCAGACCGAAACCAGAAGAGCAACCGCCCAAAAGTGACCACTTCCCAGTGGATACCATTTTTGACGTAACTCTACGGGCAAGCACGCAACAGCCAAAACCAAACTACAGACAAGTAGACTGGAAGCTGTATAATGAAAAACTAGAAGCCAGGCTCAAAGCAGACATCAGCGAGCCAAATCCCTGTAAGCAACTAGGGGCTATGGCAGGGAAGGTTCGGTAGAGTTCTTAGAAAGCTAGAATCAAATACACTCTCTCAGTGAATTTATTGTCACTGTTATATTAATACAATACCTAGAATCAAATACACTACATAATTTTCAGTCAACATACTATGTAAATATAAAGAATACTACTCGCCTCTCTCAGTGAATTTATTGTCACTGAGAGAGGAGCACTATCCTGTCTCAGAAGGAATATACGTGCACCCGGCTCTTTAGCGCCCATGGGCTCGCGCGTTGAAGTCATTTCAAACTCCGCTGGGTGCAGCCGCCTGTGAAAATAGAAATAACAAAGTGGAATGGAGAGATAAGGAGTGACTGGAAAATTTCGAAAATAATCAGAGAAATAGATGCATGGTACAAGAACAATGTGAGAAAGGATTGAAACACCATACAATAAATCGAATATATTATGCTTGATTTTGGTGCAGGAGCATAAATGCACCCAACAATCCCCTCACACCACAACAATTTAATGCACATCTACCCGCGCTGATGACTGCTATCGCAGATACGACCGAGGAAGTAGTTCCAAGGAGCAGGCCATCACCGTACATGAAGCGGTGGTGGTCACGGCAGCTCACACAAACAAGAGCAGAGACGCGGCGAGCAGGCAGACGATCCTACGCAAGGCGAAACGACCCATCGGATGCAGCTCACGAGGAATATAGGATCGCTAGAAACAAGTACGCAAGTGCCATAGAGAAATCAAAAAAGGACCACTGGAGAGACTTCCTGGACAATATCAACCAGAAGACGATCTGGACGGCGCACAAGTACGCCTCAGCAGATGCATCTGACGGGGGTCGAACACGAGTACCAACGCTGACAATGGCACGGGAAAATGGGACACACGCAATTGCAAGAACAAACGAGCAAAAAGCCGACATGCTGTTCAATGCTTTCTTCCCGCAGCCAAGCGAGGGCTATGAGCAAGCGCCAACGGACTACGAGTATCCAAGCCCGGCCTTCGAGTACCAACCAATAACGGACAACCAAATACGAAGGGCCATAGACAGACTGAACCCGTTTAAGGCCCCGGGAGACAGCGGTATCCCAAACGTGCTTCTAATACAGTGTGCTGACATTTTGATTCCCTACCTAGGCCCGCTTTTCCGCGCGACTTTTGAGCTCAAAATATACCCGCCCGAATGGAGAGACTCAATAACGTCTGTGATAATTGACATCAAGAATAGACGCGCTTTGCGTGAGGATTGGAAAAATGTCGATATTGTCCTGCTTGATGAGGTTTCACTGCTAAGCCAACAACTGTTGTCAGAAATAGATCATGCACTTCGATATGCTAAGGAAAATTACGACGTGTGGTTCGGTGGGGTCACTATTATCTTCGCAGGTGACTTCTTCCAATACCCTCCTGTGCAAGGTACGCCTCTCTATACACCGATTCGGGCAACCTCGACTCAAAGCAATAATGAAGTGCTGAGACGGCTAGGGAGGCTTGCATGGAAAAGCGTTACAGATGTCGTAGATTTACATAAACAGACGCACATGCACGATGACCCCGAATACGGCGCAGCTGTTTACAGACTAAGGCATAGAGAATGCACTGAAGGAGATGTTGACCTTTTCAATAGCAGATGTGTACGGTCAGATCGATATCCAGCTGGGATTGACATGCATCAAGACGGGAACATTGACAGTATAGCCCTAGTTCACACCAACCGACTGCGGGAGCTCTTGAACGCTAGAAAGGCTGTGGCAAACACAACCGGTATAAACTGTCCAGACCTTGTGATATGTGCTGCAAACGACACCATGCATGCTTCACCGGTACCTTCTGTATCTCGACTACCTCTCCTAGAACGAGACTTTTCGAGTGTTCAAAGCGCACTTCCCGGTTACCTACCACTTTATGAAGGGATGCCAGTCATACTCAGAGGAAGGAACATTTCTACAGACCTGAAAATTACCAATGGTGCTCAAGGTATTGTGAAAAAAATATTCACTTCGGTCTGCACTTCTGGCTTTACTTACGCTACCGGTGCCTTCGTCAATTTTCCGCTCTGTCCACTGAAACTTCCTCACCTGCCACAGGGATGGGTTTTCATTGAGCCTACTTCTTGGACATTTACTGTAAGTGATTTAGTCCTGGACAATGATGAAAGAATCAAGGCACGTGTTAAACGACATCAACTGCCCCTGCAACCCGCGTTCGCCATAACCGGCCACTCTGCCCAAGGCAAAACCCTCCCTAGTGTGCTGGTGAACTTGAAAGAGGGTGGTTGCGCGGCATACGTTGCAGCGTCCAGGGCAACGAGCCGGCGTGGCGTGTTCCTTACTGAACCGGTATGCTTGACAGACCTCAACAAACCGCATCACCCGGACTTGCTATTCGAGGTGCGCCGCTTCAAGGCGATGGCATTGAACACTCGCATAGCGTACGGTTTCACAGATGGATCCCTCGCCAAAGTTCCTGATGCTGAGTCAATTAGCAAAGTTGATACTAGGTGCAAGGTCCGGTACGCATCTGATACTTCACAAACTGATTTATCCCGCATCAAACGCAAATTTTCAGTCAATGAAGATGCAGCATCACATGATAGAAAAAGGAGCCGTACCCATTGCGCCCAATCGGGAAGCAGTCCTGCCGACCACCGCCAAGAAATATTGATCAGCATCCGCACAGAGAGGAAGGGCCGTTTGTGGGTTGCACGTGGAATAAAGATAACTGGTCATGTGCGTATGACACCACTTTCACATGCTTATACCATTCCTACACCGTCTGCGACGAACATTGGCGTTTAAAGTTCCGGTCACAATCCACAATGTCCCGCGATTTGGGATTCAGCTTTGACAGTTTAGTGCAACATCCACAGATGGAAATTAGCTCTTTGATTAACTTGTACCGCTTGCTGGGAGCGGCGCTAGGGGCAAAGATGCTGAGGGAGGAAGGCCGCAGGGCGCACACGTTGAGCCTAGACAACCAGGCCGCGCTACAAACGACAAGAGAAGAGAGGGCCATATCGGGACAGTATCTAGTCAACGTGTTGCACGAGCAGGTGGAGGAGATGAGACGGGAGAGGGGCGAGATGGCCACGGTCACAATGAGGTGGGTACCAGGGCACAAGGGCGTTAGGGGCAACGAGCGGGCAGACAGCGAAGCAAAAAAGGAAGCAAAGGGCGACTCGACCAAGGAACGACACGAACTGCAGATACTCCGGGGCAAGATGCCAAAAAGCAGGTCGGCGGAGCTGCAGAGACACCACAAGGCCCTTAAAGCGCAAGCCAAAGAGGCGTTCGCAAGGTCACCAAGAGCACGGCACTTACACAAGGTCGACCCCTCGATGCCATCCATAGCATACGCAAGACTCAGCAACGGGCTGGCAAGAAGGCAAAGCTCGCTACTAGTGCAGCTGAGGACGGGCCACGTACCGCTGGCAAGACACCTCTTCAGGATAGGAAAAGCCGACTCCCCAACGTGCGCAACCTGCCGCAGCGAAGACGAAACCGTGCACCATTTCCTGATCCGTTGTCCAACATACAGCGAGCAAAGGAGGAGGCTGGAGAGGAAGCTGAAGCGGGGGGCAAGGTCAGTCAGCACACTACTGAACAAACCGAAGGCATTGGCGCCGCTGTTCCAGTACGTGAACGAAACAGGAAGGTTTAGGCAAATATTCGGTGACGTCGCGCTGCCCGAGGGAAGAGAATAGGAGGAGAGGACAGAACGGAAAACACGCCCGCGCGCAGCGCACGGGAACAACCACCTCGCTTTCACACAAGCACAGCCAAGCCCGGGACCTAGTCCATGGGGCACTTGCGGAGATAGACAAGGGAGCATAGATAGAAACAGCATGTTGACGGAACACCTGTACGCATCGTCTTACATAGGGCACGGCCCCAAAAGACAAAAAATTGGATAAAAAAAAAAAAAAAAAAAAAAAAAAAACTTGTACCGCCACAACATCAGGGACGTGTTATTCCAAGAAGACCCCACCCGCTTCCCAAGATTTGGTGCGAACATGGCATCTGTGGCCGATGTGATTTCGGCGATGTTAACTAACGATGACCTTCAGGGATGCCTGCAAATGTCATCCCAAGTGTGGTGCGACGCGTGTGACGAAATTGCTACGCATACCAATCCTGCTTTTGCCACTGTGTACTTGAGTGGCGAACTGTGCAGCTCCCATGTACAGGAGGCTAACATTTTGGAACCACGTAC
This sequence comes from Gautieria morchelliformis, assembly GCA_015179125.1. Lineage (NCBI taxonomy): Eukaryota > Fungi > Basidiomycota > Agaricomycetes > Gomphales > Gomphaceae > Gautieria > Gautieria morchelliformis. The sequence continues at coordinate 57,233 of WHVA01000391.1, read as the reverse complement.
GTTACAATCGTGGATTCACATTTTTCTAAGTAACCAGTCCACACCGAATGCGGCATTAACGCATGCTCGGCCTTGCAGTACCGGGACCAAGAGGGTCACATGCTTGTTCTCGCCCCCACCCTGCATCATATTCGAGGTGGCCCCTGAAACATCATCTATTCCTATTCCGGATGTTGACATTTCAATCCCGACTACAGCTGGTACCGTGTGGTACACATTGACTGCAGTAATTTACATAGGTCACCTACATTTCGCCGCTCGCTTGATAGGAGAGCATAACGAAACGTGGATATATGATGGCCAACGCAACGGAGGGGTTCCTTACCATTTGGACACAGGACGATATGAGGACATAAACCCTCTTGTTCTAGATTCACCCCATGGTAACATGAATGCCCACTTATACATTTATGTATGTAAATATCAGCGCCGCGAGGCTTCAACTGCCTCTTAATCCATGCCCGAGGCATGGATTAATGGCTCGCCCGACAACTACACGTAAACTTCCCCAGATCTAGGTGAGTGCAACCCCACTGGGTAATATCCAATTGCGCAACTAAACCTTTCACTTCCCTGGCGTATTAATGACTGTTTCAGACTTCATTCCTGAGTGTCTGCTGCAAAGACACATGACCGCATGTCATGTCCACCCCGTTTAACCATTCGAACACCACTATACCTTGTTTCACCCTCGTCGGACGGAGAGTGGTCACATTTACTGATCACATGAAGACGAATGACCGGTTTAATAAATAGGCAAGTCGCACGCACGATGATAGATCCACCTGTCAGATTACAACTTCCACTACTATGAGTAGCGTCGCCACCATTTCCGACGAGGAGGTTGAGAACGAGGACCTAGGGAAACTCAAACCGATGGAACTCACCGCCGTTGAGCGAATATACAACAGCCACGACCGTCCCAATCATAAGTCATACATGGATAAATTCTACACGAGGTTTGAGAAGAAGATCGGTGCTGAGGAATGGTTCATCCAGTCGGGCTCTGGAAACAAACACTTACTCCTGCGTTTTCCTGCACGTATTATACGAAGCACGCGCGATTCCAAACTCACCTCGTACGGCAATAAAGATGGTGAAATGAGCAAGGTACGCCTTCGTAGAACTTTTTCCACTTTACTTTCTGCTAACTTTGACACCCTGTCGACGAATTCTCTGTAGTTTGACTTGAGGGGACTTCGAAAAATTAAAATGGTGTGGGCGCTCCAGCTGGAACTCGAAGGGCCTTCACACTTGCGACCCAAGGCGAAGTACATTGAGAATATACTGCACCTTATTCAACAAGAGCGAGATGACATCCTGAATGCTGGTACGTACTCAGCTTTGTGTTACAGCGTATCCTAAACATCTACCAGGACTGAGAGATGAAGAAGAACCCAGAGTGCACGCGTTCACACGTAGACAAGAAAACGGCACCTTCCTCGTATTGGTGAACTCGGAGAATCTTTTCGACGACGTCCCATTTTCCAGTGCGGGCTCTCCAGTCAAGATAACCAGGAGCGTTCTTGAAAGTGCGTCTTGTCATTGACGCTTTGCCACTGCTCATTAGCATCCTTACAGCGCCTGCGAATGCGCCACATAATGACGACCTACCAGAAACTTCCAGTAGAAATGATGTCGCTAGAAACAATGAGCCCACCACTCCAAAGAAAAGTAATGCAGACTTCTTTCTGTTGCGCTTTTTGACCCGTGGCCCTTACAATAAGCTATCTTTAGAGTCTCTTACTCTAGCCGACTTTCCGGACCCTCAGGCACGTTTCTCGACCATAAAGAACGTTGCCGGCTCCGTACCTGTCATTATTCCCCCGGTCCACGACTCACAGGGTGCAACGATTACCCCCCCCCCCCCCAGTACAATTCAGCGCTGACCGAGGGTACACTTGTCAACGTGCTAACCACGCTGCGGATGTACGCCTTCAGATCACGCGTGGGATTATTCATACTTACGCGTGTAAATACAGGTGGCATATCAAACCTGACGAAAAGAATCCGAATGGTTCGAGGGCTTACCAACTCGTTCTGAAACGCATGCAAGTCCTGCCCACTATACAAGACGGCGTGAAGTCCATGACGACCATTCCGACCTCGCCTGCCACACCGACAGATCCCACCAGTTCGTCCATGGAAACTTCGCTCGCTCCCCAGACTCCCACGCCAGCTCCTTGGGGAAGCAAGGCCACTGGAAAACAAAAGCGGCCTCTTACGGAAACTGCGGACAAGATCACTCCTCCCGCAAAAAGATCACACCGCGCTTCTGAAACAAGTTAACGGAGTTCGACATCAAATTACCACTTATTCTGCCAAAGGGCATCCAGCCACGTCATCACTTATCTCCTCCTCTGCCTCTGCTGTGCTGCTCCGGATTCAACTCCGGGCCGAAGGGTCAAAAGGATCCACAGGTACTGCGCATCACCTGTAACAAATATAATGTATATAAACGCAAAACGTCACTTATGAAAGAATACTTCGTATGAAACTGTAATATCGACATCCCCTACCCCGCAACGGAGTCGGGGACTGGCGCCAATGCGCCGCTACGGATTTAATTATGGCATCATCGGTTCATCCCGAAATACCCCACTCCCTCCCTAAAATACATTAATTACCCGCCAGATCCCAAAGGATCCCGGGTCGATTCTCACTGGGCGCTTATGGAATGGACAAGGGACACCTTGTTCAGGGTCTATGACGACGAGTCATGTGGGTCTCAGCTCGCATTGTCCACCGTTCACAGAGTTCTATTGTCCCTGATAGTATATATACATGCATTCCTACTCTCCCCTTTCTTCACGTCCTTCTCACTCATATCGCGCTCGATAGCCGTAAGGCTTCGAGCTCTCGATTTTGCACCCACCCTACCACTTCCCACTTATTTTGTCGTACATGTATTTATGCTTGCGCCGGCTTGAGCACGGCCCGGTTCTCGGTCGCGCTAAGAGCGCTGGCATCGCAATATAAGTTTGCTTGCCCAGGTTCGCCGTACGAGTGTGCATAGATGGGTCAGTCTCGTGCTTGCTAAGTCTCGTGCTTGCTAGTCTCGTGCTTGCTAAGTCTCAAGCCCACCCCTCGCAGCGGGCTTTCCGAGGGCTGCGCCCGGCTCGGCTCCCCGGGAAGACACTACATGCTTCCTGGTAAGTTCATCGAGAGCTGACTGAGGGTAAGATATAACATTGGCGGAGCTCTTGTCTCACGTTCGCAAGTTCTCTCAGTTTTAATCCTGCAACATGAGCGTACCTGTCGCGTGCTCCTGATCTCGGCATCATTGGTAGGAGCCATGGGCGCTACTCCTCCTGTAGACTCTATTGGTACATCTAACGCAACTACAGAGATCCTCAGCTTGGTGAAAACGTCCCGCATAAAATTCTTTGTTTGTTATTATCTAGGGACTGGTCTAATATCAGGTGAGAATAATTTTGGTTTGGTGTCTGTATTGGCGCTTAACATTCGGTAGTTGTTGGCACTAGTTTCTCGATGCTGTCTATTGCAAAATCTGTACTTCTACTATCACTGAAGAGCATTATAGCGTCCTAAGGTTTTCGTCAACAGGCAGATCTTTGACGCTATGTGTGGTGATGGCACATGTTCGTCCACTACGTTTTCCGACGGCACTGTCGTTCGTCACGCCTTCCCTGAAGCCTATGGCAAACTTCTCGGTAAGATATGCTCTTGCACTTCCAAACCAACTAATTGCCTGATCCTGTTACGACAGGTGCCGCTCTTGTTTGTTCCTTCCTAGAAATGTTTTATCCTCTGTCCATCACAAGACTGTTCCCGCCAATGATCACAGGTGGAATATAATGCCTTCCATCCACCAAATAACAATATTGATTACGGGGCATATACCTTACAGGTATGGTGGCCCTTCTGATCGGCAGCGCTCTCGTCTGTGCACTGGGTGCACTTAACTGGGGCGGCGGAGCACCTGGCTGCCAATTGTGCCCCACCAGCGGATTATTTCAGAAATGTCCCACCACGCTTATACCTGGGCCCGGCTCTCCTGAATTTATCGGCATCTGATTCTTATTGCTTCTCAGCATAGTTCTCACGGAGTTTTTGGGTCTCCCTCCCTGACAAATATATAGCATTCTTGTTGGCTTGGCTGCCGGGTGTATTATTGCGGGTGCAACTGGCTGCATCGATCGGTCTAGCATTAGCCGCGCCTGCGATTACCTTCCTATGGTACGCCGCGTCTAATTACTGTGAAGTCAGGATATACAAAACTACCCTACGGAAACGACAAGGGTCCACACATTTAAGATTGGAATCTAAGCTCCCCCATACTCCCAAGTTAGTGCTACGCTCTCTCGCTGACATCTTACTTACTCTCCAGTTTCTGCTGGACAGTGCTTGTTGTGTACTGTAAGTAGACTAGCAGCATCCCCCGTTCCTGCGCCGCCCGCCGGCCCCGCGAGCGCGCATGGCGCCGCGTTTCCCCTCGCGCTCCCGCTGCTCGATGCTGGATGACGTGCCAGTGGCACGCGAGTCGAGGAGGGAGAGCATTCCCTGCATGGAGGTCCTTGCCTGCACGGTGACGGCGTCGAAAGGTCCTTTGCCACAAGAAATGCAGACCGGAATGTGTCCGCTGAAGCGAGGGAAAAGGTGTCAAGTAGATGTAGGAGATCGTGTGCGGTGCTAGCGCGTTGTCATCCTCGACGTGTCATACAGAGTAAAGTAAAGTGCTTTATCTGCAAGCTCCAAACACATTCGAGCAATGATAACATGAACTTCCCATACAACATAAAACCTGCCGTTGGTGAGTGTTGTCACAAGCGTACAAAAACGAGGCCCAATGACTTTCGTCTGCTCTTCAGGATTGAAACGGGTAGAATAATGGATAATCATGAATTCGAAAACAAGAACGCGTGAAACATACATCAATATGCAGCCTCAGAAGAAACATTGCGCTGACATTGGCGTTCGTTATAAAAGAAACACCCGTCAGGGCTCGAGCTGATTTCTCCATCTGTTCTGAATAGGATGTGAGCTGAGGATGAGGTGTGTTTGGGTTCTGATCGCGTTCCTAATACAGCAGCAAGAGCGTTGGAAAGCAGAAAGTACTTGCAGGAATGGAGCCTGTAATCACATACATGGGATGTCTGAGGCGAAGTAATGGTAATGCTGACATGTTTCGGCAGGAGGGTCAACAGCTGCAAGCTCGAGAGAGTATATGGGGCAGGGGGACATATGGGCCAGCAGAAGGGGTGAAAGATCGCGGCCCGCGAAGCGCACTCATAAGGATAACATTGTGAAACATGTCGGGACGAACTGAGCTGTGTCCTGCAACAAGGGATCCGGTGATACTTAGTCGACGAGAACTTGTGAGTCTGTGACCGTTACACCACAAATCTTCTGCTTGCGATTAGCAAATATATGCCTTGTCTGCAGCGTAGGCGTCATGCCCATGCCGACACCCATCCTCACGTGTCCATTTCCGAGAGCGCAAGGGTTGCCACCTCTTTGCAAAGTGAAATATGAGGCTGGGTATGTGGTGACAGACGCACCGATCATGGGAAGGTTGCAGAATCCTGTTGAATGAGGTTGTACGAGATTCTGCAGCAGTCACTGAGGTAAGTCGAGCAAATTTGTTTCATTGAGAGAGCCGTTTTTGAATCTTAACATCCCCTCGCTTTGACAGTCCTCTACCTCGACTCATTAACCCTCGCCTCCTTGAATCGTTATGGGGTGCTCTACCCATTTCTTCCAAACCCATAAATATGCACTCTTTACCAGGGATGGTGGCCCATAAGGCTGACTTGGCGTTTTACCTTTCTTCAGGAGTCACCAATTGACCGCATCTTGGGGTGTATACCAACCCCCTTAGAAATCCTGTAAGTCACTACTATACCAAGATTTGCGGTTGTAGGACATGATTAAGACCTGGAGGAGGTGGCTTTATTCCTTGGAGAGGCCGTCAAGCTGGACCAGCAACTTACCTTGACCAATCCGCCTCCCCCAACACCATCACAGGAATGTGCGTTCCGTCTCAGTCGTAGGCCGGGGCAAGGTTAGCACTCACGCGTATCGTACCGCACCAGGGGTCTCTATTTAGCGCGCACAATCCTCTTCACCCTGCACGCTTCGCACCCGCATCCTCGCACAGGTATCCTGTTCGTGGCTGGTGGTGGCTGCCGCCTGCGTATCAACGGCATCTGTCACACGCACGTGCGTGTGAAACAATATTGATTACAATATCTAATCACGGCCACGCTGCTTCGTTTGCACGCTTTGCTCCAGCTCTACAAGCTTCGCCTCTCCCTTTCAGAGTGCCATCATTCCCTTGCCCCAATTACATACTCTCACTCCCTCACCATCAACGGTATCCCGTAGTATAAAGCACCGTGCGCGCGCACCCTCTCAGCACGTCTCTCCTGCCTCTGCGACTATATCGGCATCCGAACTCCTTGTGAGAAGATGGCCGGTGCCTCGTGCAAACCCTCGCCCCTCCTATCCTTCGCCCGAACGGGCGGGGGGTCTATGTTGTGGCAGGACAGCGCTCACCACAGCCGTCACATAAGCCGATCTCAGCTTCTCTGACTTCCAGCAATTGCTGAAGACGAATCCTCCATATTTACAGGAAAGCGCCTTTGACGGTGGTGTTCTGTAATCAGCATATCCTGGGTCATGATGGTTGTAGCCTTCTTAATAATCTCCATGGGATTACATAAGTGACTTACCCAGCTGCAGAGGGCTTCCCTGTGATAAAGTACACCACGGGGGTGGGTTTGTTTCTAGAAGAGAGTATGGCCCCAAGACCACTTTGCGGCGCAAGGAATATTTGCCACTCAGGGCAATATGGAAGAGCCGAGAATGTCACTCAAGTGAGCCCACATTGAAGCAATGCTGAAATTATATTATCTTCCGCCATCGTGAGTTCTCGCCTCACTGTGCCACAGACTCTGGCTGGCTAAGTCTAATTCGATCCCGCGCTTAACACACCCATACAGACCGTATAAATAATGCATAGTTCATGGGATAATCGAAGCAGCCAGGGATACATGGATACCCAACCTACTCACGACAAATCCAAGGATCCACCGGCAGCACCACCTGATGGTGGTGCACGAGCATGGTGTACAGTTCTGGGCGGGTAATTGCTCTTCTGCTTTGCACCCTAGAATGCTCGTGTCTCACATCGAGTTTTCGATCCAGATGGCTAGCTTTGTTTGCGACATTCGGTTATACATCTTCTTTTGGAGTGTATCAAGATCTTTACACTCGGTCTGGCACATCTTCCTCGTCAAACATAAGTTGGATCGGCTCAGTGCAGCTCTTCCTTTTCCTTGGCATGGGACTGCCCGCTGGGAGGCTTCTCGACAAAGGATACTTCCGACACTGCGTCTTGGTCGGCTCATTCATTTATATGTTCAGGTTTGTCTTTCTTGTGTGGGGTCTTCAGTACATTATTGAATTTCATGTAGCCTTTTCATGCTTTCAATAGTCTCCCTCGACCATTATTATCAAATCTTTCTTTCTCAGGGTGTCGGAATGGGGATAGGGTCAGGTCTAATCTATTTACCCGCAATGGGTGTTCAGGCCCATCACTGGAAAGCACGGCGATCCATAGCTATGGGTGTGGTTATCACTGGTTAGTTCCACAAACCTTCAGCATTCCTCTCTGTATTCACTTTAGCGCAGGATCATCTTTCGGTGGCATGGTGTACCCCGTCATGCTTAATCATCTCTTCCATGGACCCGTCGGGTTTGCTTGGGGAGTGCGGGCTTCAGCGTTTTTGACCGGTGGTATACTTGTTGCGGCGAATTTACTGATGAGTTCACGCCTTCCTTCGAAGATGGAACAGCGAAGGACTCCCAAACCCAACATTCGTGAGATAGTCACCGATATGCCCTATTTGCTTTACTGTATTGGGTAAGCACCACACGGTTCCCAAGAATGGCACCTTTTCTGAATCTCAAATACCAGCATATCCTTCGTTGTCTGGGGCTTGTTCTTTCCTTGTAAGTTCAATCTCTATTCCAGCGGACTTGTGCATAGCTGACGTTTCTGCTGCCCCACCAAGACTTCTATCTACAACTTTATTCAATTTCACATGGGATTCCCGCTAGCTTTGCTTTTTATACTGTGGGTGGTATTTGGGTAGCACATTCACGGAATGGACCTGAGGTTTATATTTACTAATCTAGTTGACTATTCAAAGCGGGGCCTCAATACTTGGGAGGACACTTCCCGGTTTCATCGCTGACAAGCTGGGCCCGATAAATGTCTGTGTCTTCATGAGCTTCGGTACCGGGGTGACGGTCTTCGCTCTTTTCGGTATCGCAAATCTCGGCGGTGTGGTTGTTTTCGCTATCCTGTACGGATTTTTTTCTGGAGGGAGTCCGTATACACTTGCCATTCCACGTGTTTTGTAGCTCATTATTTTCTTGCAGTACTGGCTATGCTCTCCCCCGCCGTTGTTTCGTTCGCTAGGGATATCCCGGAGATAGGGTGAGTGACTGTTACACACCAGATGTACGATTCTGGGTTTTATTGTCTTTGGAAGAATTCGCATGGGGCTAGCTTACTTCATGTGCTCGTTTGCATTTTTGACTGGCGCACCAATTGCTGGTGCCCTTCTGAACAACGGAACGCCATGGTTCAAGCCTATTATTTTCAGTGGGGTATGTGGCTATACCAATTATCAAACCCCAACCCAACTCCTTTCACACATTTGTTTTTACCGACGGCAGACACTCATGCTCCTAGGCGTTCCGTTCATTTGGGCCGCGCGGGCCGTGCACGCCAAGCGGAAAGGCAGCCCATATGTATGAATTCCATTGATAGCCCCCGTTCCACCATTTATCATCCACCACGCGTGGGCCGACTTAACGTCTCTTTCACCCCAAATCTCCATGCCTCTAATACTGACAGGATGAAGTACTTCCTGCAGTTCCAGGCAGTGAGTTCACCATGTTTCCACTTGCAAACTTATACCGTTAAATTATGAACAATCAGCGTGTCTCTGAATAGGTCTGGCTTTATCCGCCTAGTTACCTTGTCGCCAGATGCTTGCCTTTTGTTCAAGTGAACGCACTGAATACCCATGGACTGGAGGCAGGGCCACATTTTCTAACTTGTATCTTCAGGAAATTCTCTGGAAAATGTATTCCACATTTTTTGCTAATTTCTCGAGACAATGAAATTCTGTCGTGATGGACAGCATATAAGGACCATGCCATGGCCCAAAGACTGTATTCAGTACCGATACGGAGATCGAAGGGTTCACGCGCATTTGTCATCACACCCCTTCCCGCGCGCGCATATAGGGTGGAACAGCAAAAATGAGTGCGAGCATGCAAGAGGGTGTTGTTGATCCAGAGCTCCGTGTTTATGGCGTGGATGGCCTGCATGCCACAGACACGTCCGTGTTGCCGACTCAAATGCCAGGCCACCCGGCGTGTATTCCGAGTTCCGTCGCATCATCCTCGTCGGTATCTGCGTCGTCCGTGTGGCGAGCCAGTGGACAGGGGGTATAGCGGTGTTGGGATATGAGCGAATGCGGACGCACGGCTGAGCTTAACAAGCCGGGGCTCGTGCGCCTCCTCGTGGTCGCCGGAGCCCGCGTGTGCGCGTGTGCGTGTGTAAGTGCAGGCCGGGCTCGTCGCCACAGAGTCGCGCTCCTCGTCCGTGAGCGTCGCAGGCTGGGCGCGCGTGGTGGACGTCGTGCACACTCATGGCTGCGAGGAAAAAGATGGGGCAGTAAGCACTGCATCTCGTTCCAAGACATGGCGGGCGCCCCGTTTTGTCGCGCTTACCATCGCGCTTCTAGGAGCGGACAAGCGCATTCGGAGTCAGGGTGTGTGCGTCATCTCGGATCACGTAGCGCAGCTACGCTTGCCCGAACAAATGAGGCTTAGTCGATGGGGGGTCAGCATATTACTTGTAAAATCATAGAAAGTCATCACAAACCATTACATCTTAGTACGGCTGGCCAGAAGTCCACGCTTCGAAATTCAAACCCCATAGGCTAAAGCTAGACGCCATGGCACCAAAAAAGCATCAACAACCTCTTACCATACGCCATTGAACAATTAGGTGGGAGCAATATTTCATCTACCGCTTTCGTTCCGCTGACTGCTTCATTCACCTGCGCCTCCCGCGCCTCGTCGGACGTCGCGAAAGACGTAAGGGTGAACTCTAGGACGGCCAGAACCCTATGCATCTCCCCTGCCTTATCTGATTTTTGCAGTTTGCGAACAATGGCTGCTATGGTCAATGTTTACGCGTGCATTCCGTCGATGAGCGAAAAGGACTGACCTCCAGTGCCGCCTTCTGCAAGCAGCAACTCAATCTGTTCCTTCACGCCACCTGTGTAGTCAACACGTGCGAAAGGTCGATGCCCATATACTTCAATTTCCAACACAGAAAACCTATTCAAGTGGAAGCTGTGTATGGATTTAAGATCACATTGAGATAATAACACTGGAATTAAACTCACAAATAGAATGGCTCATTCCAGGAGGCAGTATTGCCTCTCGCAGCTAACGCAGTCTTCTGGACATCCTGATCGGCGAGGAGTTTCACAAAGCAGTGACTGGGACGTTTGCCGAACAGTGACATTGGGAAGATGGGTGCATCTCAAATCTGTTGCCGTCGCCAAGAGTCAGTATACAATAGATAGCCCAAACGAAAGAGCCTTTCCTGCAATTTGACTGCTGCAGGAATACTTCGGGGTAGAGTGTGAACAGTTGGCTCACTAGAGAAGTGATCGTGGACTTACGCTACCATGCCCTTATCGTTGCCCTCAACGTTGTTCGTTGTTCGCAGTGTTCGAGCTGGGTGATAGGCGGAAAAAACGACGAGAGGCGCCGTATGGCACTGCGTACTTCGGACCTCTCATCGAAGACATGGCAACTAGTAACATCGCAGCAGCTCCCACGTGTTCTCGGCGTCCAGTTGAAGCGCGCGTCGATCGTCACGTGGGCCACACGGGCACACTGCATAAACCACCGTCTCTAATCCTCGCTCCCCATCTGCAATATCTGCTCCACTCGTCCGCCCTGCAACGCTGCTACTCTCCTCGACCCTGCCGCTGCGAATTAGCACCTGGCCTCTTGGTACTCACGGACTGCAGGTTCTACCGGAACCGCGGCACATCCTGGCACCCTGCGTGCGCCCCTGCGTCTCTGCCATGCCAAGGACAGGCTTACAGCGCTTCCACACTCGCTCAACTCGCTAGGCCATGCGACGGTTCTTGTAATTCTGAGGTTAGTCCCGTTTCTTTGCGGCGTGCGTTACGTGTACACTGTACAGCCCCTGGACGCTTCCACGTACTCGGGTCCGACTCCATCCCATGAGAATAGAAGCGTCGTCCTGACCCACCAACCTCCTGGCTCTCCATCTCAGGACTGGTCATTGCAAAAAGTGCCTGCAAAATCGCACCTCGAAGCCCAGCCCCACGTGCGTGCCCTATGGCAGCTTTCACGCTCGCGCGCACGCATCGCCGATCTTCGCCACGACATAACTGCTTCATTCCACCGCTTGATCCACAGGTGAATAGTTGAGTTACCGTGCGCAGTTCGAATACCCACCTAACGCCCCCCAATGCCTTTCGTGCCACCCATCATCACCACATTCAGACCTACAAGGCTTCAGGCTTCAGACGCTTGCGTCGCTCCCTAAATCTTACTCCGTCATCAACACTGCAGAAGCTCGCTCATCTAGAGCGGACTTCCTGGACCAAAACGCAGCATTGCGCGTCCCGACCGCACGGACGGCCGGGTGTGCTGCATCTGCGCCTGCGCCTGCCGCAGGTCCCGTCCTGTGCGTATGCGTGCGGAGTGAGTGCCTGGTCTTTCCACGGGCCCGCATTCGAGTTTGTATTGCGGGCATGTGCACACCGGCCTGGGCATGGATTGCACGGCGACGAGGGCGCGATAGGTGGGCGGCGTCCGCAGCTGCACCGTGCACTACTGGTTGACCGACGGCGGGTAGGACGGCGAGGCGCCCAGGGCTGACCAGGTGAAGGTGAGGGTGCAAAGGTACGGAGGACCGGGCCCGCACTCGCCTCTCCGCCCATCGTCGCATCAAGCCGCTCATCATACCACAGAGACCCCAAGGAAGCTCTGCAGAACGCCAGAAGAACCGTCTCTAACTCTACGCGCCTCGTCTAGATAATGCCGTGCGCAGATCTCGTGGATCAAAAACGCTTCCTCGCGTGGTGTCGCGACGGGCGGGCGTGCTCCGTCTGCGTCTGCGTCTGCCGTACGTCCCGGACTGTGCGTACACGTACGCGTATGGGAGTGCCTGATCATCCTGCCGCCCCGGCCGCGTGTTCGTACTCGAAACGACCTGTGGGCGGGCGGGCACGTCAACATCAGCACGGCTAGCTGCGCGCGTTGGGATACCGGAACTCTGGCTGCCACGCGGAGGCGCAGGGCCAGTGTCGGGAACATCGCATGGCGTAGGGTGCGATAGGCGGCGTCCGCAGCTGCACCGCGCACTGCTGGGTGACGGCGGGAGGCCGGCGATGTGGACGTGCGTGGGGAGCGCTGGGTCGGTCGGCGAGGAGGTGCGGAGGACTGGGGTGGGAACCGGGGTGTATTCGAATATGACCTGTGTGACCTGTGTGTGGGCGGAGGCTGTTGGGATATTGTAACCGCGAGAGGCGGCGTCCGCAGCTGCGCCGTGCACTGCTGGGTGGCGAAGAGTAGAGCGGCGAGGTGCGGAGGACTGACTGGTGGGTGGATTGCGGTGGGCAGAGTACGCGCGCCCCACCCCTCATTGCGTATGGCGACGGCGGCGCGTGCTGGGGCCGGTGCGCGTGGGCTTGCGCGCCCAGATGCGTGTCTGTGTTGCGGGCATGTGCACATCTGCCAGACGGGTTCCGTGGGACCTTGCAACTCTGCTGCCAGGCGGTGAGGAATGCCACTCCACGCGATTGAGGCCTACGCCTGGGTCGGGAAGGCTGGCGACGAGGGCTTGATAAGCGGCGTCCGTAGCTGTCGCTGTCGGCTGCTGGGTGGCGGAAGGTAGGATGGCGAGGTGCGGGGGACTGACTGAGTGAGGAGGTGAGTGGATGCGGTGGGGTGGGGCGCGCGTACTCCGCCCTCATTGCGTATGGCGACGGCCGCGCGTGCTGGGCCGGTGCGCGTGGGCTTGCGTGGTGCTTCTGCGTGCCCAGATGCGTGCTTGTATTGCGGGCATGTGCACGTCGGGCAAACGAGTTCCGTGGGACCTTGCAACCCTGGCTGCCAAGCAGTGAGGAATGCCACTCCAGGCGATTGAGGCCTACGCCTGGGTCGGGAAGACTGGCGACGAGGGCTTGATAAGCGGCGTCCGTAGCTGTCGCTGTCGGCTGCTGGGTGGCGGAAGGTAGGATGGCGAGGTGCGGAGGACTGACTGAGTGGGGAGGTGAGTGGATGCGGTGGGGTGGGGCGCGCGTACTCCGCCCTCATTGCGTATGGCGACGGCCGCGCGTGCTGGGCCGGTGCGCGTGGGCTTGCGTGGTGCTTCTGCGTGCCCAGATGCGTGCTTGTATTGCGGGCATGTGCACGTCGGGCAAACGAGTTCCGTGGGACCTTGCAACCCTGGCTGCCAAGCAGTGAGGAATGCCACTCCAGGCGATTGAGGCCTACGCCTGGGTCGGGAAGACTGGCGACGAGGGCTTGATAAGCGGCGTCCGTAGCTGTCGCTGTCGGCTGCTGGGTGGCGGAAGGTAGGATGGCGAGGTGCGGAGGACTGACTGAGTGGGGAGGTGAGTGGATGCGGTGGGGTGGGGCGCGCGTACTCTGCCCTCATTGCGTATGGCGATGGCCGCGCGTGCTGGGCCGGTGCGCGTGGGCTTGCGTGGTGCTTCTGCGTGCCCAGATGCGTGCTTGTATTGCGGGCATGTGCACGTCGGGCAAACGAGTTCCGTGGGACCTTGCAACCCTAGGAGCCAGGGAGTGAGGAATGCCACTCCAGGCGCCTGAGGCCTGCGCCTGTGTCGGGAAGGCTGGCGACGAGAGCTTGATAGTCGGTGTTCGTAGCTGCGCTGTCCGCTGCTGGGTGGCGGAAGGTAGGATGGCGAGGTGTGGCGGACTGACTGAGTGAGGAGGTAAGTGGATGCGGTGGCGCGGGGGTGCTCTGCGCGTGCGCGGGCATGGCTTGTGAGGCTGCGCGTGGGCAGAGGGGTTAGGTGGGGTGCCGCTTGTGGGGGAAGTTTGCGGAAGAGAGACGCCCCTCGGATACCGGCAGGCAGAGTGGGTGCCGAGGATGACCCGATCGGTCTATTGTACTCTGGAACACACTTTGTCATGGTGCTTGGCTGATTTCCTTTTTCATTCCATCAAGCAGTCGGATTACTTACCTACACGCCCCACAATAGCACCGGGAAGCCAAGGTTTTCAGCCAGCACGTCCGGGATGAGTACCCGCGAATATACGCTAACCCCCGAGGCATGAGCACTCGCTTCTCGGCGCGTATCATCGAACCATGATACAGTACGGAAGGCTGCGGGCGCACCGTCATAACTCTAGGCTCATCTAGATCCTGCCGGGAGCAGATATCGAACTGCCTCAATGGAAAAATTCATCTGTGCCGAACACCTGGCTTAACAAATTTCCTTCCTTATTCCATCGATATCGCTCAACCTAAATGTCCCATGCATACCCATCACCGTCACATGCGCACTCGTGCAGCGAAGCTTTACGGCCACCGTGCCGGTAGTGCCTACCGAACACCCCCAAAAGCCCTTTGTAACGAACACGCTTCACACCCAGAACCCCCAGGTCTGCATCAAACTTCAGCCTTGGGCCACACGCTTCTCCGCTCATCATCGAATCGAGTCGCTCATGATATGTACGGTACGGAAGGCCGCGGACGCACCGTCCTGACTCTATGCTTATCTAGACCATGCTGTGCCCAGATATCCAAACCTCTCAATGCACCAGGCCTCCTGATTGGCTGATTTGGTGTCCACGGGACCATTCATGGAACGACGCGCAGGGCTGAGGATCTTTTCTTTTCTATTACATCAATCTCGGTCCATAGCATTGCCGGCACCTCCCGCATCACCTGACAGTACAGCCCGCGAAGCGAAGCTTTCAAGCCACCACGTCCATCCCGATTTGACAATAAAACATGCTGCACAATGGCTCACCTCCCTCTTCCGCAGCCCTGCACGCCACCTTACTCCCTACTCGGTAAAGCTTAAACGTTAACCCACCCGTCACCCCCGTATCCAGTCACCCACGCACAGCCCAGGTCAGTGCCTGCTATTATTATCCCCATTCACTCCGCGGGTACTTAACCCTCGCCTGTCTCGCTAGAGTCGTCGTTCCCTCACCCCCGAGCCACACCCCGAGCCCCACGCCCAGCTCCCCTAGTCTCCTTATCATCTGGCTGTTCTGACGACGGCAAGTGCGACCGCCACGTCCTCGTTAGAACTCCCCAGAAATTCGGATAACGGGACCCGCGGCGGCGGCTTGCGGCGCTCGACTAGCCCTGGCCCTTACGCTTTGCGCCTGCGCCAGCTCTGCACACCGCCTCGACCCTGGCACCAGCCCCGCATCCGCTGCATTTCGTCGTCGTCGTCTCCTTCCTAACCGCTCATGCCCCGCGCTCGCCATGACCCGCGTTGACTGTCGTCTTCAGGCCGCGACCAGCACCCTGCAGCTGTCGCTGGCCCTTTGAGGACTGATCAAATGTGTCGGTGGCAACGTGGACATAGTGAGGTGAGAGTACGTGAGATTCGTGGCGTCTGCACCGTGCCGTCGAGTTTCACTCCCGAGTCTGATTCATTTAGTCGTCTCCTCCCCGTGTGCTACCCAGCTGCCATTCCCGCCATGACCCGCGCCAACTTTCCTCTTCTGGCCGAGCCAGCGCGCCGCAGCGTGTCGTTGGCCCCTTGAGGACTGGAGATGTGGCGACGTGGTGGGATTGGTCTTTAGGGGGACGTGAGGTTTGTGTAGACGCGACGGGTCCGAGCGTGTGGTAAATACGTTGGGGTCGATGCCGCCGGGGCCCTACTCGGGGTACGGCTCCGGTAGATACTTTTTTTTTCTGTACTTCCCATTCCAAAATACAATTCCGGGCTTGTCTGTCCGAAAAAGGCAACATAATTTCCATTCAGGCAATCTGCTCGGACTTTCACGTGCTCACAAAATCCATGGACTTTCGTGCTGGCGGCCGGTGTGTACGTGTGCGTATCCTGTACACTCGACATGAACCAACCTAAGTGGTGCGATTGCGAGCATGGCTGTCACGGCGGCAAGATGGTGAGTCGACGGACGTGGTACAGGCATGCGGCACGTCACGGGGAAGATACGAACCAACCACTAATGGAGGTGTCTGGCAGTAATCACGAAGGGTCCAATAACGATGCTGAGGAAAGTGGTGGTGAAGGTCGCATGCCTTTGGACCAGGCGGCGGGGCTATCTCAAGAACGTGATGGAGATATTGAAATCGGGGATGTCGATGGGGATACATACAGCGGTCTTCACTCTGACACAGGTTCAACCGGAAATGAGCTGGAGGATGGTCTGTTACTTTCCTCATGTTCTCGTTATCTATTTTAACTCGACGTTGGTATTGCAGATCCTCACTCTATAATATATCATCTTATCTGCAAGGAACCGCGACACACAGTCTCAGTCAACTCACAACTGCATTTGCATCCCATGTAGACGAGAAGAATCTCCAGTATCCTACTCTAGTCACCGTGATATGGGCTCGATGGGAACAAGTGACGCAAGTGACCGTCATCGCACCTCCAAGTCATCTCTGCGTGACAACAATGTAAGCTCCCCTCGACCTATGAGCATTAATGATGAGAAACCTCATATATGCAGCTCAGTAGCATTCAAAATCCACCTTTGATGCATATTATTGGGACCGCTTCGCATGAAATGCTCAGGGAAGAAACATCGCATATCCAGCTTAGGCATACTCACACCCGTGTTAACACTTTTTCCAACCCAGCCATCTCCACTTTGAGCAGTGTGCCACCCCTGGCAAGCCCAGCCCTGCAGTCTCTGCTCCCGAGTGCCAAGACTAAGCTGGTGCCAGTCGAGTAATTGGAATGGATGCATGGTCTGACCCAATTTACTATCTACAACAGCAGCTCGCTGATCCCTGGTAAGTATACCAGTCATAGAATATCAAAGGCTTCAGTCACTATTTATTTTTATTACTCCAGTACCGTGACCCACAGGCCAGCATCTATTGACACGATTGCGACGCAGCTCCAAATATCCTCTGAAATTGCTATCCCTCCAGATCACCTAGACACATCTGTCGGCAATCAATCCACTATGCACCCTCAAGCAAACACTGCAGATGTTACCACCAGCAATACTATGTGCATCAAGATCAAAAAGGAAAAGATGGCGGTGGTTGCACATAAAGGGCCTAACAAGTTGTATTACCCAGAGAAGGGGATTAACTCGGTGAAGTGAGTCTCCGTTGCGTCCTATGCCTTCATTTCACATTGTATCTTTCAGGAACCTTTTCGCTATTGACTTCTGCCGAGACAACCCCAAATCGACTCGAGCTGCTGTCAGAAAAGCATACAACGCAATGGCCTGTGATCCCGATAGACACGGTACTCATGGACAATTGGCATCAGTAGTAAATTACCAGGGCTGCCCATACTGTAGATGCAACAGGTCACAACATCGAGACTTGATCAATCCATGATGTATCGTACGCGGTCAGTAACATTTTACCCAGCGAGTCACTAGGCACGAAATCGCTGAACCCGGATACCCCGGGCGCACTTATGGTATAAACAACCCTGTGTATGGCTGCAACAACGTGCGCCATCGCCCGTATAGTTCGAAGGTCCACACCCCGAGGTGGTAGTCAGGGCGTTATACAGTTGCCAGCACATTGAGGCGCTAGGTCACGGCGACGCAGATATTGATCGCCATGAATAAATCCAACCAATTACTGTGTTACAAAGATAGTAGTCATTTGCTGCAGCATTCGTGAACACACCTGACTATGAACTAGTCTAGCTTTATATCTGTAGAAATCCGGCTCTACTGAATCTAGGGTGAAATGCCAAACTGGTCAGGCGGCTACCCGGTGCATGGCATTCGCGCCGCTGGTAAAACGATACCCTAGTGGTCGACGCTCAAAAGATATTCGAACGTGGGCCACCAACATGGTAGCAGGAAAGGAGTCTAAGGCAGTGTTAGGTTTTGCCACAAGGGGTATGTTGTCAAGAGCATTATACAGTTACGTGCTGCCAATACAATGAGGGTGAATTCTAGGACAGTCAGAACCTCATGGATCTTCCCTGCCTTACCTGATTTCGCAGTTTGCGAGCAACGGCTGCTGTATTCGATGATTACGCGTGCATTCCGTCCATGAGCGAAAAGGACTGACCTCCGGTTGCTCCTTCTGCAAGCAGCAAATCAATCCTTTCCTTGGCACCGCCTATGTAGTCATCACGTGCGAAGGTACGATGTCCATATACTTCAATTTCCAACACAGAAGACCCATTCAAGTGGAAGCTGTGTATGGATTTAAGATCACATTGCGACAATAACACTGGAATTAAACTCACAAATAGAATGGCTCATTCCACGAGGCAGTATTGCCTCTCGCAGCTAACGCAGTCTTCTGGATATCCATATCGACGAGGAGGTTCACGAAGCAGTGACTGGGTTTGCCGAACAGTGTGACATTGGGAAGATGAGTGCATCTCAAATCTGTTGCCGTCGCCAAGAGTCAGTATACAATAGATAGCCCAAACGAAAGAGCCTTTCCTGCAATTTTGACTGCTGCAGGAATACTTCGGGGTAGAGAGTTAACAGCTGGCTCACTAGAGAAATGATCGTGGACTTACGCTACCGCGTGTGCCCTTATCGTTGCACTTAACGTTGTTCATTGTTTGCAGTGTTCGAGGTGGGTGGTAGGCGGAAAAAGACGACGAGAGGCGCCGTACGGCACTGCGTACTTCGGACCTTCATCGAAGACATGGCAACTAGCAACATCGCAGCAGCTCCCACGTGTTCTCGGCCAGTTGAAGCGCGCGTCGATCGTCACGTGGGCCACACGGACACACTGCATAAACCACCGTCTCTAATCCTCGCTCCCAATCTGCAATATCTGCTCCACTCGTCCGCCCGGTAGCGCTGCTACCCTGCCGCTGCGAATCAGGTTTAACAGCACCTCGGCCTAGTACGCGCGGACTGTAGGTTTTTACCGGAACCGCGCACGTCCTGGCCCGTGCGCCCCTGCGTCACTGCTTCCCCACGATGATTAACTGACATGCCAAAGAGAGGCTGACATGCAGCGCTTCCACACTCGGTCAACGTCTGTAATTCTGAGGTTAGACCCGTTTCTACGCGGCGTGTGTTATGCGGAGCCCCTCGACCTTGACGCTTCCACAGACTCGGGTCCGACTCCATCCCTGATGAGAATAGAAGCGTCGTCCTCCGACCCACCCCCAACGCCAACCTCCTGGCTCTCAATCTCAGGACTGGTCATTGCAAAGTGCCCGCCAAATCGCATCTCGCCCCAGGTGCCCTATGGCAGCTTCCACGCTCATCGGCGATCTTCGCCACTACATCACTTCTTCATTTCACCTGTTGATCCACCGGTGGATAGCTGAGTTACCGTGCGCAGTCCCTGCCCTCGAATACTCACCTACCACCTCCCAATGCCTTTTGTGCCACCCATCATCACCGTGGACATCCAGACCTACAAGGCACCAGGCTTCAGAAGGCCAGAAGCACAATCATAACTCCACGCGTACCTAAATCACGCCGTGCGCAAACTTCCTGGACCAAAACGCGGCATTGCGCGTCCCGACCGCAAGGACCGCGCCAGGCGTGCTGCGTCTGCGTCTGCGCCTGTGGCAGGTCCGGGCCTGTGCGTATGCTTAGGGGAGTGGGTGCCTGGTCTTTCCACGTGCCCGCATTCGAGTTTGCATTGCGGGCATGTGCACACGCCGGGATTGCACGGCGGCGAGGGCGCGATAGGCGGGCGGCGTCCGCAGCAGCTGCACTATGCACTACCGGTTGACCGACGGCGGGTAGGACGGCGAGATGCCCACGGCTGACCGGGTGAAGGTGAGGGTGCAGAGGTGCGGACAACCGGGCCCGCACTCGCCTCTCCGCCCATCATCGCATCAAGCCGCTCATAATACGACAGACAAGGAAGCTCTGCCGAATGCCAGAAGCACTGTCTCTAACTCTACGCGCCTCGTATAGATCATGCCGTGCGCAGAACTCCTCGACCACAAACGCGACATTGCGTGATCGCGACCGCCGGGCGTGCTCCGTCTGCGTCTGCGCCTGCGCCTGCCGCACGTCCCGGCCTGTGCGTACGCGTACGCGCATGGGAGTGCCAGATCATCCTGCCGCCCCGGCCGCGTGTTCGTATTCGAAGACGACCTGTGCACGGGCGGGCACGTCAACATCGTCACGGCTAGCTGCGCGCATTGGGATCTCGCCATTCTGGCTGCCACGCGGAGGAGCAAGGCCACTGTCGGGAGCATCACATGACGAAGAAGGCGCGATAGGCGGCGTCTGCAGCTGCACCGTGCACTGCTGGGTGACGGCGGGAGGACGGCGATGTGGATGTGCGTGGGGAGCGCTGGGTCAGTCGGTCAGCGAGGAGGTGCGGAGGACTGGAGTGGGAACGGCCGTACCCTGCCTCAATGCGTGTGACGACGGCCGCGCGTCCGCGTGAGCTTTCCTGGTACTTCCACGGGCCCGGCTGCGCGGTCGTATTCGAATATGACCTGTGTGACCTGTGTGTGGGCGGGCACGTGAACTTCGGAATGCGCTGTGCACTCCTGGGTGGCGGAAGGTAGAGCGGCGAGGTGTGAAGGACTGTCTGGGTGAGGAGGTAGGTGGATTGCGGTGGGGCGGGGCGCTCGTACTCTGCACTCATTGCGTATGGATGGCCGCGCGTGCCGGGAGGACGGCGATGTGGATGTGCGTGGGGAGCACTGGGCCGGTCGGTCGGCGAGGAGGTGCGGAGGACTGGGGTGGGAGTGAGGGTGCGTGCTCTTCCTCAATCCGTGTGGCGATGGCCGCGCGTGCGCGTGGGCTTGCCTGTCAATCTTGCGGGCCCCGATGCGGGCTTGTATTGCGGGCATGTCCACGTCGGACAGACGGGCTCTGGAACGCCTGGCTGGGTGCGTTGGAATAGTGGAACTGGCAGTGGCAGCCACGCGGACGAGCAATGCCACTCCACTCAAGTACTCAGGCCTTGGCCGCGGGCCGGGAAGATTGCACGGCGACGAGGGCGTGATATGCGGTGTCCGCAGATTCGCTGTGCGCTGCTGGGTTACGGAGAGGTGGGCGGCGTCCGCGGCTGCGCTTTGCACTGCTGGGTTACGGACGAGTGGGTGGCGTCCGCGGCCGCGCTATACACTTCTGGGTGGCGGAGGGTAGGATAGCGAGGTGTGGTGGACTGACTGGCTGAGGAGGTAGGTGGATGCGGTGGGGCGGGGCGCGCGTACTCTGCCCTCATTGCGTATGGTGACGGCCGCGCGTCCTGGGCCGGTGACTGGCTCCGTGGGTAACTCTGGCTGCCGGGCAGTGAGGCATGGTGAGAAATGCCACTCAGGCGGAGTCGGGGAGACTGGCGATGAGGGCTTGATAGGCGGCGTCGGTAGCTGCGCTGTCCGCTGCTGGATGGCGGAGCGTAGGACAGCGAGGTGCGGAGGACTGACTGGGTGAGGAGGTGCGGAGGACTGGGGTGGAAGGGATTCCTCTGTGCGGGCGCGGACATGCTTGGGAGGATGCGCGTGGGCAGAGGGGTTGGGTGCCGTGCCGCTGTGGGAGAAGTTTGCGCAAGAGAGACGCCCCTCGGATACCGGCAGGGGAGTAGGTGGGTGCCGAGGATGACCCGATCGGCCTATTGTAATGGGGAACACAGGCTGATTTCCCTTTCCATTCCATCAAACTCGCTCAGCGGGATTACCTAAACGCCCCACAATAGCATCGGGAAGACAAGGTTTTCAGCCACCGTGTGTACCCACGAAAATACGCTAACCACCGATGCATTAAACGTCAGCCTTCAGGCCCTCGGTTCTTCAGCGCGCATCATCGAGGGCATTGAGAAGTATGATACCATATGGAATGCTGCGGAAGCACCCTCATAACTCTAGGCGCATCTAGATCATGACGGGAGCAGATCTCGAACCGCCTCAATGGGACACGCCTCGCCCAAATATATTATTGAACACCTGGCTTCCAGACATTTCCTTCCTTATTCTGTCAATCTCACTGAATGTCCCCACCACAGCGACAATAGCACCCGCGCAGATACGCCTTACGGCCACCGTGCCGGTAGTCCCTACTTGCTACCGACCAAAGCCCTTAGTAACATATCCCCAGATCTGCATGAACCTTCAGCCTTCAGCCACCCATCGTCGAATCGAGCCGCCCATGGTATGATACCGTACAGAAGGCCGCGGACGCACGGTACAGGCTCTACGCTCGTCTAGATCGTGCCGTGCGCAGATCTCCAAAACGTCTCAATCCACCACGCCTCGTGCTTGGCTACATACGGGACCGTGTCCAGCTGTCAACCTAGTTCAACGCCTTCAGATCAGCATACAACGTCAGCCTCCCGGCACTCGCTTCTCCGCGGTCGTGATCCAATCAAGTGACGTCTGATTAAATATGACATCGAATGAAAGAGTTCAGAAGCACATCTCTACGCTCATCTAGATCATGCCGTTATCGGCTCCTCCAATCACGTCAACGGAACGACGCGCGTGACTGAAGAAATTTTCGTTTCTATTGCATCTATCTCGTTCCACCGCATTACCAACCAGCCCTGAAGCCCAAGGCTTCACGCTGACAATACAACCCGCGAACCGAAGCTTTCCGGCCACCGCGTCCATCCCGATTTGACGATAGCACAAGGGCACATTACATTGCATTACCAACACGACCCTGCGGCCCAAGCTGACAACCCGGGAAGCGAAGCTTCCCAGCCACCACGTCCATCTCAATTTGGCGATAAAACATGCTGCACAATGGCTCACCTCCCTCTTCCGCAGCCCTGCACGCCACCTTACTCCCTACTCGGTAAAGCTTAAACGTTAACCCACCCGTCACCCTCGTATCCAGTCACCCGCGCACGGCCCAGGCCAGTGCCTGATATTATTAACCTCATTTACTCCGCGGGTACTTAACCCTCGCCTGTCTCGCTAGAGTCGTCGTTCCCTCACCCCCGAGCCACACCCCGAGCCCCACGCCCAGCTCCCCTAGTCTCCTTATCATCTGGCTGTTCTGACGACGGCAAGTGCGACCGCCACGTCCTCGTTAGAACTCCCCAGAAATTCGGATAACGGGACCCGCGGCGGCGGCTTGCGGCGCTCGACTAGCCCTGGCCCTTACGCTTTGCGCCGGCGCCAGCTCTGCACATCGTTTCGTCGCCGTCTTTTTTTTTTTTTTTCGCGGTACACCCCCACGCGCCATTCCCGCCATGACCCGCCTGGACTGCCCTCTTCAGGCCGAGCCAGCGCGCCGCAGTGTGTCGTTGGCCACTTGAGGACTGGATGTCCCGACGGCTTGGTGGGATGGTGATGGTGGAAGGGTTGACCACGATGAGACGAGAGTACGTGGGCTTCATGGCGTCTGCACTGAGCCCCTGTATACCCACACGTAGCGGGATCGAGTGGATGCGCGACCACCCCAAGTAAACTTCCATCGGGTGGCCGGAATGTATGTGGCGCTGTGAGAATGAGTGCCGTGTTCGCACGAGCTGGAAGCTGTGGGCCATTCCTGCCACCTGACTATTCACAACTTTGCCAGGCCTAAGCTAGCACCCAGATATCAGTGCGCTGATATACACCGTCTTTCTGCGTCGGCTTCTAGGTGTGTCTGTCTTCGTGTAGCGCTCATATCATCCTCTGAGTGACACGCTCTATTTCTATGTATCCTCTGTCTGCCCACCCGCACGGCCTCGATCTATGCCTCTTTGTCCCCGATCTCGGCACCCCAGCTCCATCTCTCTGGTAGCCTCGTGCTCCTAGTGCGTGACTCCATCCTCGTCTGTCTTGACTCTCTCTAATATTCCCGTCGTCGTCCCACAGCCCGCTCCGCTTACCGTGCAGTTCAGCCTATACAACCACGCCCCGATGCCCCGGGTATGGCGTACATCTCGACACCGGTCTTGTATGCATGTCCGCTCCAGCAAACCGAGACACAGGGCAGCGACCATTTGCCTGTTGGGGTGGCGCCTGGCTGGCTGTGCATCTGGTCTCATTGACGGCATGTCACCCATCTCATCTCGGCCCTTATCTTTTCAAATACGCCTCCCATCTCAGAGCCGTGTCGTCGTTGACCCCACATCGTTCCTGAAGCCTCACGTCACAGCCAGTCTAGTGTCTACTGTAGAGGCGAGCTCGGTGGTTGACCGTGACTTACATCCCCCTCGCTGCCTTTCGATCTCGTTATCGCGCTCCTGTCGGCTTGCTTCCAACTTGGATCACTTTAATTTCTACTACCAGCCCGAGGGTCTGTTGATCCTGCAGCGGGACCTCCTCCTGGTCGGGCGGGGGCGCACCCTGCCGCGACGGCCTCTCGCCCCGATCCGTGTCGTCGTGATAAACATGGATGGCAACACGACGGTCGCTGTGTTCTTCAGTAGGGGGTCCTTCTCGGCGGCTGTGGACGCAGCCTTCCGCCACGGCCCCTCGCGCGGGTCCGTGGCGGAAGGCTGCGTCCTCACCCGCCGAGCAGGACCCCCTACTGAAGAACACAGCGACCGTCGTGTTGCCACTCCATTATGTCCGTATATGCCGTTATTCCCCATCGTTTCTCGCCCATTGTTGGCGCTGCTTCCCGCCTTCCTCGCGCTCCTGTCGGCTTGCTTCAACTTCGATCCCTTTAATTTCTACCTCATAATACTCCATCCTTCCCATGGAGACGCCTTGAACCTCGTCTTACCCCTTGCATCCAGGTTCGTGGCGTCGTTGGTGTCGTCTGGTGGGTGCTGCGCTGTTGGCTTGGGTCCCTGGGCGGCCAGCGAGCCTAGTCCTGCCACTGCCGCATTTCCTTTTCACGCTTGCGCTGGCGTGCCGTTTCTGCTGTGCATGCTGAAACGGCAGGCCCAGCGCAAGCAGAAACGGCGCGGCTAGTACCACGACGATGCAGATCGGGGCGCGAGGTGCCGTCGCGGCAGCGGATAGCAGTCAGACGCCAGCTGTTGGAAACATGTACAACCCCCGCTGTAAATTACATGTACAACCTGCTGTAAATTACATGCTTGTTCAATGCAGACGCCTATTCCTACACCTGCACATTTGCTTCAACCGTCCCCTCGCGTCCACATACGGTGGCCGCCGACCGTGTTTACGCCTCTACATACGGTGCACGCGGACCGTATCCCGCTTCTCAGGAAGATGCACGTGCACCATAGGCATCCTCTCAGTACGGTTCAAGTGCACTATATCCTGCCTGTCAGTACGGTGCACGTGCATCTCGCCTTTCACTACGGTACACGTGCATGAGGGCTATGAGCCTGGATGGAAGTATTAGAGCGTGACGATGATATGCAAGTCAACTTACCCTCCTGTACAGTTACCGCAGATCACGTCGAAACATTCGCACGGAAGAGGCATCGTTTCTCGCCCTTGAGCATCCGATGTACGCACAGACGGATCTGGAAGTGTGTGTTAGTAGAGTATCAACATGGTTTAGCACTCCCCGAAACGTGCCTCAGTCCAGTCGAATCGAGAGTCGTCATCATTATGCAAGTTAGAAACAACAAACAGAGCACGCGTCTCACGAGTTGGTCACGTGACGTGAGCACTACCGATTCGGACGGATGAGGCTCGCGACTATTGCCCTGACTGCGTAGTATTGGAATAGGCATTATGTCACTATCCACCTAACGCGTCTGCCCATCCGGCTTCAGTCGGAGCTCGACGGTGTGAAAGACTAAGAGTGGTTGATAGTAGGTTGAATAGTGAGTAGGATTCAGACTTCTACTCGAAGTCGAATCGAGTAGAATTATAGAGGCGAAGATTTAGGGAGAACACAATGTGTGTATCTCCTTCAGCAATAACTACGCAGTACTTGTGCGTCGCGAAATACCAATATGGCTCAAAGTGAGTTCTGATTGACTGGGGGATTTAGATATACAAGCTGAGCTATTTATCTAGCTACGAGGTGTGCTGCGGTGCGAAGAGCGGAGGGGAGATGTGTGGTTCGACTCTAATGTCTGGACTCGGGGGTACGGTGGTCCGGAGGCACCGGTAACTAAGAGGATAGTCTATCGAATGGGGGGGAATGTAGGTAGTCATACGTATCAGAAACATGGGTTGTGGTTAGAAGGAAAGAAGGAAACATGGAAGGAATGTATGCAAGTGGTAAAACGTCTGATCGCTCCGTGGGTCAGCATGCCTCGGACTCGGGCATCGTCTCGGGTTGGGATGGATCCACGGGTACTGGATCAGGATCATGCCTGCGGGGCGATGGAATTGTCGAGGTGTGTCGTGCGGACGTGTGTGGGCTCGGGTGGGCTTGGTTTATTCATGTGGGGTGAGTAGGCGGCGTGGGATAGGGTATATGCGGTGATGGGATATTTCGTCTGGGTGTGTAGTGGCAGTTATGAGCTTACTAGCACCCTTTTATGACAGACGGAGCTCGCCAAATTGCAGCAAGAAAAATGCGGTGACCTTAACACTGGTATTCTTCAGAGATCGAGCCACTTACAATGCTAGCAAGCCAATTGCAGTTCACTATACAGTCCCAAACCCGCATTCAGCTCCAAATGCTTTCACCTATGGGCCATCTTTCTTCACCAAAGCTTCCCAGCTTAGTGGTGATGTCACCCCAGGACTAAATCGTCGACTCAACAATGAAGCAAACACCCTGGGGCGGTCCAGCAAGCCGCCAAAGCAATGTCGAACCTTATTTCTATCGAGCTGGGCAACGAGCCAGAATGTGTGACGGCAATCCACAGAAGTACTAACCCCATATTCACTTTGAACCCCAGCTGGCAGTGGATTGGTTACTACCTCCTACTCGTATATGCAGAAGGCAATAATCTCAGTCGTCTCGTACGGGGCATCACCGCAGAAGTACTGTAAACAAATTCAAGCTAGTAATTCACGTCAATCCGCGAATCGACCAAAGTATCTTCGAGTCGGCCTGCATCAGTAATTTTAGGAGGAGCTTGACCCAAGCCAACTTTCGAATTCTTGCCTGACTGGATAAGACACTGGCAGTCAACCGCCAGTGAGTTCTCTTTGAAGTTCTGTCGCACATCTCCCCAACTCGAGAACGCTTTCGGAACAAGTAAAACGCCGGACTATATGGAACCTGGCCTGTGGTTTTGCGTGTGGCCGAGTTCAGTACCGAAATCACCTCGGTGAACTGGAGGTCCCTTCAGGGGCCAGTCTCTGCAGTAGATAAAAAAAAGGAAAAATAAAAATAAAAATAGTCGCCGCAGTAGATCCGAGTCGTCCAGGGTCAACCAATCTGAAGCTTGGAGTCCTGGTGTTATCCAAAGTCTCTTGAAAGAACCTCCACTTGCAGAAATGATTGGCGTCTGAGATTCATACAAGTCCATATAACAGCATAGACCTGCTGGCATGCCATCGGCTTGTGAGCAGTGGTATAAGACCAATGTAACTCGTGGATTACGTAATAGCGGGGTACATGCCGAGAGATACTTTCTAGCCCCGAAGGTAAAGAATTACTATCAGAGCGGAAACCTTCTTGCGCGCCCTTTAGCTCCAATGTAATTAGGACGGCAGCAATCATACAAAACGGACTGCGGTGAAGCAAAGCCGCGCAGACTCGAGAGCCAAGCGGCGAGCCCATTCTCCGCGCACCCTCTGAGCTAACGCTCAGATCTGCTTCACCACATTCGTTGAGCCAGCGCACCAACCTAAACCCCCACCCCCAACCCCAACCCTAACTCCTCTAAACTGGAATCCCCTTCAACGAGTTCCCGCGCCCGCAGGCCCGAGTTTGTGCTAGGCCTGACCTGAGCGGATGGCGACCAAGTGAGGCGGTTTAATGATATAGTTCGTTCTTCAACTGAATCCGGCCGCATGATACCTAGTCGTTCTGACCCGACTTTCATCTAGGGTCAGGACGGAAATTGAAGTGTCCCTAGCTTCATCAGGCCGAGGCCAGTTTTTTTCGAGCCCGACGAGCCCAGAAATCACTAACAACAACCAACTGTCCTAGACCATCGTATAAAATAGCCCTTCGCATACCTGATTCACCATAAATTCGAGAGTCGAAACAGACCCTCCCATATGCACGCAAACCACTCGGATGATTCTCTGACAACCGGCCAGGGCACTTCAGAGCCTCGCGATGGTGGGGCAAGGGCATGGTGTACCCTCCTGGGCGGGTATGTGTGTTTATTCTCAGTATCTTATACACTGGTTGAACCCAACGTAGGTGGCTGGCATTATTTGCAACATTCGGGTATGCGTCCTCCTTTGGGGTGTACCAGGATCTATACACTCGTGCGGGAACGTCATCATCGTCGAATATAAGTTGGATCGGTTCTGTTCATCTATTTATCTTCGTCGCTATGGGTCTCCCTGCCGGAAAGCTCGTTGATAAGGGGTATTTCCGACACATTATCCTTGCAGGATCTTTCATTAACATCTCCAGGTTTATTCCCTTCCCTTTCATATTCATATTTATTTATTTATTTGCATGCAGTCTTTTCGTGCTATCTTTCGCACATATCGATCGTTACTACCAAATTTTCCTAACGCAAGGTGTCGGCGTGGGTTTAGGTTCAGGTCTAATCTACTTACCTTCCATGGTCGTACAAACTCATCACTGGCGGGCTAGGCGTGCCTTGGCAATGGGTTTTGTGATCACTGGTGTGCCCACCGTATGGGAAGAGGACGTTTGTGCTCATGGATACCTAGGCTCCTCTGTTGGTGGCATTGTGTATCCTATCATGCTCAATCATCTTTTTCATGGTCCGGTCGGATTTGCCTGGGGAGTACGTGCATCGGCGTTCCTGAATTTAGGGTTGTTAATCATGGCAAACCTACTGATGAGCGGCCGACATCCATCTGATAAGAATCAACTCGAGAAGCCTAAGTCAAATGTCCAACAAATCTTGCGAGATTCACCTTTCATCCTAATGGTTATTGGGTGAGTATCGGGAATCAGCCAAGATTATTATGTCTCATGGCATTATCCTAGGGGCGTCCTAGTTGTTTTGGGATTGTTCTTTCCCTGTAAGTCTTGAATGCTTCAGAGATGTCATGGAATCGCCATTCATCTGTCCGGAGATTTCTACTTGCAGCTTTTTACAGTTTTGAAGGGTATATCTCCAAACTTTGCATTCTACACCGTCAGTGCTGTATATTCTATTCTTGACCTAATATTGATCGTCTATGTGATGGACCAGCTTACAATTCAAAATGGCGCATCGATATTTGGAAGAATAATTCCTAATCTTCTTGCCGAACAGGTTGGGCTCTTGAATACACTCATCTTCGTGACTTTGGGGACGGCTGGGTTGGCCTTTTCCCTATTTGGCATCACAAACGTCGGAGGAGTAACTGCTTTTGCCATTTTATATGGATTCTTCTCCGGGGCAGGTCCGTGCTCTTTCCAGCATCCATGATAGACGTTGAGCGGAAAATTCAGTACTGTCATTATTTTCTCCCGTCATTGCTGCTTTCGCTTCGGACGTGGATGAAATAGGGTAATGAGCGCATTGCCTAGCCGGGCAATAGCAGGAAGACACTGATATTGTTTTCAAGTGTACGAATGGGGCTTGGTTTTTTTGTGTCATCCTTCGCCTACTTGTTAGGTCCTCCTATCTCTGGTGCCTTGCTCACGAATCAAAACCATTGGCTCAGGCCGATTATATTCAACGGCGTAAGTCGCCAGCCACTTCCTTGTGTTATTCGTATTCTTAACATCTGGGGGTCATGCTATCTCCTACACAGACTATCATCTTGGCTGGTCTACTGCTTCTTGTTGTATCGCGGTTTATGCAGGCGAGACGGAAAATGACCATGCGTGTTTGATACATGCTTTGGTTCGTTTTGA
Source organism: Gautieria morchelliformis (assembly GCA_015179125.1). Lineage (NCBI taxonomy): Eukaryota > Fungi > Basidiomycota > Agaricomycetes > Gomphales > Gomphaceae > Gautieria > Gautieria morchelliformis. Next base: position 27,266 of record WHVA01000391.1, on the reverse strand, counting down.
ATACTGTTACAATAATCTGGCGTGCTGACACGATTGTGTCAATGGGGATCCTGTTGGAATCTAAGGATCTGACGCGGCACGGCTCAGCACTTCGGTGCGATGACGCGACCCGGCAATTCAATTCGCAAGACGAGGAAGAGGTACAGCAGGTGGACAAAGGAGAAAGGATCTAGCACACAATACTAACCGAGTATTATTAGAATACCTGGCTGTCTGTTTATGTATTCGGTCGCTGCTGATCATCGAATCAATTACGATCCTTATCCTATCTTAGACCTACAGATCCAAACTACTCAACCCACTCACACGACTGCATGACATCCTTCATCAGGATAATGGATGGTGTTTTCCAAGTCCCGTATAAACACCCGCCCTAGCCTGAGCCGGGACGCCAAAAGAGGGGACCATGCGGAAAAGAACTGCACCAAACTCCAGTGGAAAATCCACCAGGTATTGTTGGCGCGTGGTGTGGTTTTATACTAGGAATGTGATTTTAAGACGATGTGATTTAATCTCTTAATTATGAGATAAATCGAGTAAGCTTTGAAGTAGACAGGAGTATCTGCGCGCACAGTGGGTATGCGTGTCTTATGAATAGTGCCGACTGGAAAATCTACTACTGAATGATATGTGAAACGATGTGTTATTTCACTACTGTTTCGTTGTACATGGGGCTACGTATTTATTAGTTACTGGTGGCACTTGGCGGTCAAGGGATTGGTGATGTGATACTAAAGGGATGATGGAATGGGGCGAGCGGCGCACATGTAACGATAGGAGTGACGACGTGTGTTGAATAGGTTGGGCTTGGAGATGGAGTGTAAAGTAGGATGCGGGAACGGAAGTTTAGTGAAGGATAGGGGGCATAGTCTGGGTATAGGCAGGGTCGGCTCGACGTGTCGTGTCCCTTGATTGGGTCACGTGACTGATAGAAGGCGCGTGATTCGGGATGGGCTCGGTGTTCTTGGATAGTGTTTTGGGTGTTGTAAGTCGTGGTAACACGTGATATGTGTCCCTGTGACATCGGGGGAGTCGGGGGATGTGATCGGGTCAATTTGAGTGGGCACGCCATCCATTGCTGTTCTTCAATACGCAGATCAATTTCTGTATACGCATGCTCCTTCCTGAGTGCCCAAGCTTCTTCTAGCTCTAGCTCCTCATCGGTAGGAGCCTTTGAATCAGCATGTGTTGGACTGGGAAATCTTCCCATTACAACCTCCCACTGGTTGAGAGATTGCAGTGTTTTTTTTTTTTTTTCCATTTTACGTCTTTTGGGGCAGCACCCTATGTAAGACGGTATGTACAGTTTCCTCTTTGTGTTTTCCCCTTCTCTCCTTTAGACCTCTGTTCTCTGCTTGTGCTCAAGGGGCTTGGCCCCGAGCGTGTCCGTGCCTTTGTGGGCGAGGTGTAAATTTAGCGTCTTCTCTCCTTGCGCCGTCTGCCGCTTTTTCTTTTCCCCTTGTCCTCTTTCGCCGGTGGTAGTTCGACGTTTCCATACTGGTTTTCGAATCACTTCGTGTCCTGTATGTACCCGAATAAATGTTCTAGTGCCTTGTGCCCTCCCAATAGTGTTCTTGTGGATTTTGCACCCCTTCTCAACTTTTTCTCCAGCCTCTCCCTCTGCTTATTGTATGCCTGGCACTGGAATAGGAAGTGGTGTACTGTCTCCTGTGCACTCCTGCATGCCGGGCACAGGGGCGACTCTGCCTTTCCTATCTTGTGTAGGTATTTGTTCAGTGGTATGTGTCCCGTCCTTAGCTGCACTAGTAGGCTGGCTTGCTTATGCGGCATGTTCTTTGTGACTTTCGCAAAAGCTGTTGATGGCATGGTTGGGTCAATCTCATGTGCTCGCATAGCTCTGGGTGACTTAGCGAAGATTTCTCTCGCTCTCTGCTTCAGGCTCGTGTTGAGCCTCTGGATCTCCGCTGCTCTGCTTGTTGGCATCGTTCCCCAACACTCAATCGGTATGTCTCTCTCCTCGCTGCTTTCCCCTTTTGCCGCCCTCTTCGCCTCCTCATCCGCTCTCTCATTCCCTGCTATCCCTTCGTGCCCCGGTACCCACCTCATGATAACCTTGACCCCCGGTTGCTGTTGTACCACGTTTTGAATTTGCTCATGGACTGCGTTGACAAGGTATTGACCTGGGATTGCGCGCTCCTTCCTAGTTGTCTGTATGGCTGCTTGGTTGTCCAGGGCTATCGTGTACTTCCCGCCCCGCTCTGTGTTCAGCATCTTGGCTCCTAAGGCTGCGCCCGCTAACTCCACTTCGAATATGGTGTGCTCGCCCTCTGTGCCCATGTGCAGTCTGGCCGTCTTGCACTCCCTTCCGTTTCTGTACATCACGGCGGCTGCCCCTACTCCGCCCTCTATGCACGACCTGTCTGTGTACACCACCACCCCTGTTCCATCCGCCTCTATTTCTTCCTTAGCTTTTTTTTGGTCAGAGGGATCCTCACGCTGAACGCCGGAGCCCATTTGGGCCCGAATATCACCGTGTGGATCTTTTCCATCGCATCTGGGTTTATCTCGAACGCGTGCATCATCTCATGTAGGGGGGATCTATGTCTCTTGACGTACCTCTTTGCCGCCTTCCTTATTCTCTCTGCTAGCGGGTGTTCTTGAGGCAAACACGCCAGGCGTACTGCGGCTCTATGTATTGTTTTGGTCACTAGCAATGGGAATGGTAAGAGGTTGGCGTGTGCATCGAGTGTGTCAGTGGCCATGGTTCTGAGCGCGCCTGTGATATCTAGCGCTACTTGTCTCTGGATCCTTGCCAGCTTGTTCACGAAGCCCTTGGTACCTTTGGTTCTGCTCGTTGCTGGCGTGAGGAATACATCAGCGGCATACAACATTCTCGGTATCACAACTGTTAGGTAGTATGTCCGCATGTACTTAGCTAGTATTCCCTTTGATGGTTTCGCTAGCCTTTTGTACTGTCCGACGTATGCTTCCCCCTTTTTTAGAGCGTAGTTGACATGCTCTTTGAACCTCAGTTCCTGGTCCATTATCACCCCCAGGAATTTATGTGTCACCACGGGCTGCACTTCGTGTCTCCCTATTTTTATGGATGGTCTCGCCGTCGGCCTGGTTTTTCTCGGCTTTGCTGGGTCTTTCTCTCTTCTTCTGGTAAGCCCCATTAACCCAAATTTCTCCACCGCGAACTGGCATTGATGTTGCCCCGCCCAGTCGTATGCTCCCCCGGGCCTTTCCATCATGTCTGTCAACTTTCTAAATGCCTCCGGTAAGTCCTTCCCTTCCGCTGTTAGGGTCGTGTCATCGACGAATCCCACACAGCCCTCCCCTCTCTTTTTCTGCGCGATGTCTATCAGGTCTGCGTTGTAGAATTGATAGGCGATCGCCGAGAGGGGACAGCCCTGATCCATGCCTCGTTCTATGGGTCTGGTCGCTGACGTGTAGTCGTCCATGCTGACGACTGTGAGTCTGTTCTGGACCTTTCTGCATATCCAATCTGTGTACTCGCATGGTACTCCTCTCCTGCGCATGTTCTGGGTCAGTCTTTCCAGCACGATGCGGGGAAAAGCCCCCTTTATGTCCAGGTATAGCACCCCTAGCACTCTCCCTCTCCTCCAAGCATCCTTTGCTTGTCCTACCACGAAGTGTATGGCGTCGGTTGTTGTCCTGCCTGGCCTACATCCGAAGTGATTGTCAGGCAGTAATCGGTGCTTTTCTGCCATTTTCACAATGTCTTCTGCTACGCACACTGATAACACTTTGCCTAATGTGTCGAGCAAAGCGATCGGCCTGTATGCGCCTGGGGCCGTGTAATCTGCTTTCCCTGGTTTTCGCAGGACTTTTGTGATGGAGTCCCTCCATACGGCTGGGTACACTTCGAGGTCGAATGTTGCTCGGAAGAGGGGGCCTATGTAGGGTAAGAGCACGGTAATACACTGCTTTATAAGTTCATTTGGGATACCGTTTTCCCCTGGCGCTTTGAACCTATTGAGCTTGTCTACTGCTCTCCGTATCTGTCCATCAGTTACCAGCTGATACTTGAATGCCGGTGTCGGGTACTCGTAATCTGTCGGGATCTGCTCTGGCGCTTCACTTGTTCTGGGGAAAAATGTGTCGAAGAGCATGTTTGTCTTCTGTTCGTTCGTTTCTGCCACCTCTCTCGTGCCGTTCCTCCTTTGTGCTACCATCGTCGGCGCCCTCGCCAGCCCCCCATCTGATGTGCCTGCTGAGGCGTACCTGTGTGCCGTCCACACCGTTTTCTGGTCTATGTTCGCGAGGAAATCGGCCCAATGTTCCTTCTTCGATTCGTCTATTGCCTCGGCGTAGCTGTTTCTGGCTCGTCTGTGCTCTTCGTGTGAGGGGTGTGTTGGGTCGTTCCTTGCTGCGTAGGCCCTTCTCCCCAGTCACCTCGTTTCCTTCCTCTTCTGTGTCAGCTGCAGCGACCACCAGCGCTTTACGTATGGCGAAGGTTTGCTCCTCGGTATCAGTTCCTCTGTGGTGTCCTGGATCGCTGTGAAGAGCGCTTCTAGGCGAAGGTGAAACTGCGTCTGGTTTGTCGGGATGGGATCTTCTATAAGTTGCTCTAGTCTTGTTTCCAGCGCTTTGTTGTACGCTTTCCAGTCCACCTGCCTGTAATTGTGCTTCGGGCTGTGTGTGTTGGCTTCGACTGTAAGATCTATTCTGGTGTCTATGGGATAATGATCGCTTTTTGGCGGATGTTCTTCTGGTACTGTTGTGCAAGTGATTAGCCTCTCTATCAACTGATTTGATGCAAACACGTTATCTGTTCTGGTATGGTTCCCCGTGGCCATCGCTTTGAGTGTCGGTATACCCTTGGGTAATGCCATATGCATGTTGTGTTCCGCCATGGCATCCAAGAGTACCTGTGCCTCGTCGAGGTTGGCCCTGGTGAACAGATGCGAATTGCAGAGCTTGTCCCACAGGGGGTGGTGTCTGTTGAAATCCCCCAGCCACAGCATTCCCTCTGCTTCCCATCCCTGTGTGACTCCTTCCGCTGCTTTTTCTTGTACGTGTTTTCGCACTGCCCTAATGCTGTCTGATCACGTGCAGTCTTCGTATATGTTGTAGATTAGGAAATTACCCGTATTTGTCTTGATCCTTATTGCCGTGATGTCTGGTGACCCGACGTTCATTGTCCCCCATGCGCTCGTCGCTATCTTTTTGTTTATTAATATCATCGATCTTGTTCTTGCCCCTCTGCTCTGGTAGTGTGTCTCCAGGTACACTGAGTACCAGCTATGTGTGGCCCTAGAATTTCCCAGGAATTCAATGTACGGTTCTTGGATAACAATGATGTCATAATGATCAGGTGAGCACTTAGCTGGCATTTCCGCCGTTGCCGTGAGTGATTTGTTTACATTTTGTTGTCTGATTCTCAAATTGTAGATTCGTTGGTCGTTTCTACTCATCGTGGTGATGGGTGTTGTTGTTTTCGTTGTGCTGTTCTATCTGTGTCTGTTCTTGGTGTGTTCCGATCCCATAGTCGTCTAGTCGGCTCTGTCGTCCTTCCCCTTGTTGTCTCTCTTGCCATCCCTGGTCCATGTGTCCTACCCGTGGGTTTGCTCCTCGTCCCCTGCCCCTTGCGCTTCCTCGGCTTTCCATTCGTCCCCTCCTCGTTGGGTTTTCTAGTTCTGTCTGTCACTCTTCGTCTCCTCTTTCTCTTGTCTGCGTGGGCTTCCGCCTCGGCTGCTCTCCACCTCCTTTCTTCCTGTTCCCTGACTTGTTTCAGCAGGTCTCCTGCGTCTATTGCTCTCTCCGCCTCGCCTTGTTGCTCCCAGGTCCAGGGGTTTTCGTTGGGGAAAAATCGGTATGTGTGTTCCGGGTCACTTTTTTCTGCCTTCTCGCATTCCGCTCTGAAGACTGGGCATGTTCTGTCCCATGATGCGTGGCCCATCGTGTCGCAGTTTATGCATTTGAACTTGCTCGGGTCGTTCTCCTCGCAGTCTGCTGTCTTATGTTCTCCTCCGCACATTCCACATCTGTCTTGGCTTTCGCAGTCGGCCGCCAGGTGTCGCGCGTTGTACTTCTGGCACTTTAGACATCTTCCGGGTTCTCTTTTCATCCTTCTAGCCCATGTTCTTTTCCCTGCTATGACGAGGCCGTCCCGTATGCATTGGTTTGCCGCCTCCGTGGTGGATAGCTTTGCGATGATGTAGGCGGACCTCTGTCCTGTCGTTCTCCTGTGTGGGGGCTTTATCCAGTGGGTGGATATCAGCGTGTCGGCGGGTAGCTTTGAGTCTTGCTCGATCTTCCTCATCTCGGACATTGCGTCAGGCGAGTGGTTTAGTGGTACATATTCGACTATTACTGAGAACGCTCGATCTTTTATGGTAGCGGATCCGCTGAATTTGCTTAAGAAGGTTCGTCTGTTGTCCTGGACCCATTTTGCTGCGCTTTCCATTTCGAGGTCGAATAATATCCCCCGTTGGCTAATTTCTTGGCCCTGATGAACGCTATGTCGGTCGCTCTTGGTCTTCTTCTAAATTGTTGATCGCTTCATTTGCCTTGGCCACCAGCTCTTGTTCTGTCAAGCTGGTGAGCGTGTTTTGCTCGCCCTGTGTGTCTGCGTCTATCAGTATCTGTCTAGCCTTCGCTTTCGCCTTCGCTAAGTTGTTCAGGTGTGATAACGGTACGTTACCTCTGAGCGCAGCTGCATACATTACTCCTCTCGTTCTGCATTCCCCCTCTTGTAGACTCTGCTGCCTCATGCTATTCAGATGCTCAATAACATTTCCAGCTCCTTCCATAGCCGCCTTTGCGTTCTCTGCGGCCTCCTTTGCTTCGTCTGTTGCTCTTTCGATCTTATAGAGGGTTTGTTCGAGGTTTTTCTCGACATGCCTCATCACCGCTGCTCCCACCGTTTTCGCTGCCTCTTCCATCATTAGAACTGCCACCGCCCTCACTCCTTCTTGCAGAGCTTTGCCGCTGATGTTGTACGCTAGGGACAGCAGTGCGTAGCTGAGATGTTCCGTGGATAGCGGGTCTTCTTTCTCGTAGTACCCGTGCTTGTCCAGGTACTGTCTCGCTTGCTCTCTCGTGCGGATGGATGTGTTGGGTTCTAGAAGCAGTTCCGCTCTGGTCTTTTTGCTAGCTTGTTGAGTGGTGCTCGCTCTCGTTCGGCCTTGTGACGTGGCCGGCGCTTGTGGTTCGACGCTCTGTGGCATTGTTTTGGTCACTTCTTCTTTTGGAGGAAGCTGGATGCTATTGCTGACTGTTGTCAGCAATGAGCTGGAGGTGTTTTTGTGAGCGTGTGGCTCGGAATTGGGTGTTTTGGGATTTTGGGTGTGGTGGTAGGCATGAGAAAGCTCCCGATTGCAGCGTTGATTCCAAGGTTGCACCATGATAATTATTTTTCATGGAGCACAAGTATGGAATCGACCCTGCAATCTCTCAACCAGTGGGAGGTCGTAATGGGAAGATTTCCCAGTCCAACACGTGCTGATTCGAAGGCTCCTACTGATGAGGAGCTAGAGCTAGAGTAGTTTGGCTCAGTCCGGTGCTCAGTTAGGAAATGGTTTGTGCTCGATTTCTTACTCATTCTGAGACATGCGTATATGTATGAGCGCATGTACAATAGTGTAGTCTTCCCAGTGTCTTTCGCTGCCACTGGGAAGTAAGTGCGTAACCTGTATAATGAGGTTCAAAGCTAACTAGCTTGTAGTTTACAATTGTCTTTACTCACCGATACATCCTGACACTGCTGTAGAACTATCCATATATCAGAAAGAAAAAAATGATGGAAGAACAAGGAAAGACATGCAGCGCATACATTGTGTGCAATACCTGACTGTCGATATATAAGTTGAAGCACGGGGTATCGAGCGTGTTCCAGCTTTCTCTTTCCGTAATTGTGAATAACGGTAAGTAGTGACATGGTCTATAGTGAACGCTCAAATATTGACCCTCTTGTGAAGTCCTTAATACATGTATGGCACGGGCCTCTCTTTTTATGTTTCGCCCCGCTGGAACCTCTTTCCTTACTTGCAGATTCCGCCGGCCTGTCGATGCAGACACACCTCCCACCATTCCGCCGCATTCCAGGGGCGATATTCACTGTGCTTGCTTTCATCGTTTACACAGTGGCAGGCATTGCAGGTCGTCAGCATTTTAGTGTGTTCCTAACAAATTTCGCTTCCGTGGTATATTTTTGCCGTCATTGCCACCTCAGGACATTCATGTGCACCTCCAGAAGTTGGGATATTGGGTCTCATTCTGGGTTGTAATTCTTCTTTAGGAACACTACATCTTTCGTCGGAGAGATGGCGTGCTTGGTGGGTATGATTTAAATGCTTATGACACCCCCCGTGAGTCAGTCAACCTTCTTTCTTTTTTTTTTTTTTTTTTTTTTTTTTTTATATCCAATTATCGTCTTTTGGGGCCGTGCCCTATGTAAGACGGTGTGTACAATTTCGTTCTATATATTCTCCATCTCGCCTGTTGTCTTCGACCTCTACTTGTCCTCGATGGGCGAAGCCCTGGGTTTGTCCATGCCTATGTGGGCGAGGTTGTGTGTGTGGCTGCGTGCCTCTTCTTCTAGTTCCTTGCTCCCGTCCCTGCCTTCTTCTTTTGTTCCCCTTCTTCACTTGCAAGGATAGATCTCCGTGTGTCCTTTCAAACCTCATCGTGTCGTTTATATACCGAAAGACGTGTTCCATTGCGGTGTGGCTCGCTAGTATCATTCTCACGGACTTCGCTCCTCTCCTCAGCCCCTTTTCCAGGTGTTTCCTCTGCTCGCTGTATACCGGGCACCGAAACAGATAATGGTGGACGGTTTCTTGCATGTTCCTGCATGCTGGGCACGTGGGTGATTCCGCCTTGTTGATCTTGTACAGGTGTTTGTTTAGCGCGATGTGCCCGGTTCTGAGCTGTACGAGTAGGCTAGTGTGTCGGCGTGGCATGTTCCTGGTGATCTTTGAGAATGCTGCTGACGGCATGCTTGGGTCAATTTCAAACGCCCGCTGTGATCTGGGGGACTTAGCAAACATATCTCTCACCATCTGTTTGAGCTCTGAAGCGTGTCTCTGGGTCTCGGCGGTCCTGCTGATTGGCATGGCCCCTCGACACTCGATGGGTATCTCCTGGTTTCTGCTGGTGTCTCCCTTCGCTGCCTTTTTAGCCTCCTCATCTGCTCTTTCGTTCCCTTCTATCCCTTCGTGTCCCGGCACCCACCTCATGAGGACTTTCGCCGCTGGCTGTCGCTCTACGATTCCTTGGACCTGTCTGTGTAGAGCGTTGGCTATGTACTGTCCTGATATAGCACTCTCTCTTTGGGTCGTTCGGATCGCTGCCTGGCTGTCTAGGGCTATCACATACTTTCTGCCTCTTTCCTCGTTGAGCATTTTGGCTCCCATGGCCGCCGCAGCCAGCTCAGCCTCAAACACCGTATGTTCGCTCTCCGGGCCCATGTGTAGTCTCGCCACTCTGTGTTCTCTCCCGTCTTTGTACAGGACCGCTGCTGCCCCTACTCCGCCTTCTATGCACAACCCGTCTGTGAATACTATCACGTCCGCGCTCTCTCCCGCAATCTCTGCTTTTGCATGCTCCTTGCTCTGCGGAATCTTTGTGCCAAAAGCCGGGGCCCATTTGGGTCCAAACACTACGGTATGGATTTTTTCCATGCTGTTGGGTTTCAGGCTGTAAGCATGCAGGATTTCGTGGAGGGGCGAGCGATGCCGTTTTACGTATCTTCTGGCGGCCTTTTTTATCCTTGTGGCGAGCGGGTGGTTGTGTGGTAAGCAGGCAAGTCGCACCCCCGCCCTGTGTACTAGCTTTGAGACTAGGAGCGGGAACGGTAGGAGGTTGGCGTGCGCGTCGAGCGTGTCAGTTGCCGTGGTTCTTAGGGCCCCTGTTATGTCCAGTGCTGCCTGTCTCTGTATCCGTGCCAACTTATTCACATGTCCTTTCGTTCCCTTGGCGCGTTTGGTGGCTGGTATAAGGAAAATGTCAGCTGCGTAGAGCATTCGCGGCACGGCCACTGTTAGGTAGTATGTTCTCATGTGCTTAGCTGTGGCTCCCTTCATCGGCTTCGCTAATCTCTTGTATTGCCCGATGTATGCCTCTCCCTTCCTTAGTGCGTAGTTCGTGTGCTCCTTAAACCTTAGCTCCTGGTCGATGATTACTCCTAGCAGTTTGTGTGTCGCTGCCGGCTTTATTACGTGCTGTCCAATTCTAATCGACGGCCTCTGAATTGGCCTGGTTTTGCCCGGTCTCATTGGATGTTTGTCTCTGTGTCTGGTGAATCCTAGTAAACCGAACTTTTCGATGGCGAACTGGCAGTCGTGTTCGGTCGCCCAGCAGCTTGCACCCCCAGGTCTATTCATGATATCTGTGAGCTTGCCGAAAGCCTCCCTGAGCGTGGCTCCTTCTGCTATCAGTGTTGTGTCGTCGACGAAGCCTACGCTACCCTCTCCTCTTCTGTCTTTTACTACATCGATCAAATCCGCATTGTAGAATTGGTATGCGATTGCCGACAGCGGGCAGCCCTGGTTGTCAAGGTGTAATCATCGAAGCTAATCGTGGTGAGCCGGCCCTGCACCTTTCGGCATATCCAGTCCGTGTATTCTTGGGGTACTCCTTTCCTGCGTATATTGTGTATGAGTCTGTCTAACAGTATGCTCGGGAAAGCCCCCTTGATATCCAAGAACAACGCTGCCAATACCCTTCCCTTCCTCCATGCGTCTTTAGCCTCCCCTACTATGTAGTGTATGGCGTCAGTCATGGTCTGCCCTGGCCTACATCAGAAATGGTTGTTCGGCAGTAGGCAGTGCTTCTCCGCCATTTTCACTAGGTCCTCGGCCACGCATGCTGATAAAACCTTTCCGATCGTGTCCAGTAAGGCGATTGGCCTGTACGCCCCTGGGGCCATGTAATCCGCCTTCGCCGGTTTGTGCAGGACCCTCGTGATCGAGTCTCTCCATTCCGCTGGGTACACTTTCAATTCAAAGGCTGCGCGGAATAAAGGCCCTACATAAGGGAGTAGAACTTTAATACAGCGTTTAATGAGGACGTTCCGGATACCGTTCTCCCCTGGGGCCTTGAACGGGTTCAGCTTGTCGACTGCTCTCCTTATCTGTTTGTCTGAGATCGGCTGGTATTTGAATGCTGGTGCAGGGTATTCGTAGTCTCTCGGCACTTGCTCTATCCCGGCGGCTGACTGTGGAAAGAACGTGTTGAAGAGCAGATCTGCTTTTTGTTCGTTTGTCTCCGCTGTTTGCCATGTGCCGCCTTCTTGTGTCGTTACCAGTGTCGGCACTCACGCTCGTCCCCCATCTGTCGCGTCTGACGATGTGTACCTGTGTGCCGTCCAAATTGTTTTTTGGTCTATGTTGGCCAGGAAATCCTTCCAGTGGTCCTTCTTCGACCCCTCGATTGCCTCCGCGTATCGGTTCCTGGCTACTCTGTATTCTTCATGTGCCGCATCTGCTGAGTCATTCCGCCTAGCGTATGACCTTCTGCCCAGCCGTCTCGTCTCCACTCTTATCTGTGTAAGCTGTAGCGACCACCAGCGTTTCATGAATGGCGACGGCCTGCTTTTGGGTACCAGTTCTTCTGTCACGTCTGCGATTACTTCCGTCAGCGTCCTCAAGTGCCTGTGGAACTGCTGTGGGGTGGCCGGCGTTAGAGTGCTGATGTCCTGTTCGAGCTTTTCCTTGAGTCGCTCTGTGTAGGCCCGCCAATCCACCTGTCTGAAGTTGGGCTTCGCTGTCTGTGTGCTGTCTTTGACCATGACTTCGAATGCGGTATCTACAGGGAAATGGTCACTTTTGGGGGGTCTGTCCTCCGGCACCACCCTGCAGTTAATTAGGCTTTCTGCTAGCGGTGAAGACGCGAATACATTATCCGTGCGTGTGTAGTTGCCCGTGGCCATTGCTCTCACCGTGGGTATCTCTTTTGGTAGTATCATCTGCAGGTCCAGTTCGGCTACTGCGTCAAGTAATATCTGCGCCTCATCTAGATTAGCTCTTGTGAACAGATGTGAATTCCTCAGCTCGTCCCATGTCGGGTGATGTCTATTGAAATCCCCCAGCCATATTATCCCTTCCACGTCTTGTCCCTGCCTCTGCGTTCCTTGATCGGCTGCCTGTCTTTGAAGATATGTCTGGACGGCTCTTATGCTATCAGATTGCGCACAGTCGCAGTATATGTTAATGATGAGCACGTTACCCATGTTTGTTTTGACCCTCCTCACCGTGGCGTCCGGCGTTCCTATCTCTACTGCCTCCCACGCGCCTGTAGTTATCCTTTTGCTTATCATGATCATCGATCTCGTCCTTTTGCTTTTCTCTTGGAAGTGCGTCTTGGGGTACACCGTGTACCAGCTGGGGGTCGCTCTAGAGTTACCTAGGAAATCAATATACGGTTCCTGCACTGCAAGGATATCATAATTGTCAGGTGAGCACTTAGCTAGCATCTCTGTCGTTGCGATCAGCGACTTGTTGACGTTTTGTTGTCTAATCTTCAATTTTTTGATCTGCAGGCTTTCCCTGTTCATCCCCGGTGTGTGTTGTCGCCGCCTTCCTCGCGCTCTGTCGGTTGTTCTTGTCTGTGCACGTCTCCTATTCCGTATTCGTCCAGTCGGCTTTGGCGAATCTCTCCTGCCTCTCGTTCATGCCCTTGCCACCCCTGATCCCTGTGCCCTATCTGGGGGTTGGCCCCGTCTCTTCGTCCCCTCATGCTTCCCCTACGCTGTCCCCCTTCTCTATGTCATGGGCCGTTCTCGTCTGTCTGCTGTCTCTCGTGGCTTCTGTAATCCGTTTGTCTTCCATTTCGATATTCCCCTTCTGCCGCTTGTCTCCTTCTGCCCTCCTGTGCGCTGTATCTCTTTAACAGGTCCCCAGCGTCTTCCACCTCCTCTTCTGCTCCGTTTTGCTCCCACGTCCACGGGTTCTCGTCTGGGAAGAACTTGTACGTGTGCTCTGGGTCTCCTTTTTCCTCCGCCAAACATGCTGCCCTGAATATCGGGCATGTCCTGTCCCAGGACACGTGTCCTTGTACGTTGCAGTTCGTGCACTTGAACCTGCTCGGGTCAACTTCTTTGCATTCCGCTGTTCTGTGCTCGCCTCCACACGTTCCGCACTTGTCACTGCTGTTGCACTCGGCCGCGATATGTCTTGCGTTGTATTTTTGGCATTTGAGGCATCGGCGTGGTTCTCTTTTCAATCTTCTAGCCCATGTCCTCTTGCCGGCTATTATCAGTCCGTCTCTTATGCTTTGATTCGCGGCCTCGGTCGTGGTGAATCTGGCGATGATGTGAGCTGATTTTTGTCCAGTTCTTCTCCTGTGTACGGGTTTTATCCACCGAGTTGATAATAGGGAGCCGGCAGGAATCCTGGAATCTCTTTCTATTTTTCTCATCTCCGCGAGTGCGTCGGGTGAATGGCTCAGGGGTACGTATTTCACTATTACCGTCATTGCCTGGTCCTTTATTACGGCTGCCCCGTTGAATTTGCTCAAGAAAGCCCTCTTGTTCTCCTGGATCCATCTTGCTGCCTCTTCCGTCTCCATGTCGAAAACTATCCCCCCATTCGCCAGCTTTTTGGCCCCGATAAAGGTCATGTTGGCTTGGCCGTGGTCCTCCTCTAGGTTGCTGACTGCCTCGTTCGCCTTCGCTACCAGCTCCTGTTCAGTGAGCCCGCCGAAGGGGTCCTGCTCTCTTTGTGGGTCCTTATCTATCAGTAATTGCCTCGCTTTCGCTTTCGCTTTCGCTTTTGCCAGGTTGTTCGGGTGCGATAGAGGTACGTTACCTTTCAACGCCGCTGCGTATGTCCTCTCCCCGCGTCCTTCCTCCCTCCCTTGTTCTCTCTGCTGGCTCATAATGTTCAGGTGCTCCATTAGATTACTGGCTCCTTCCGTCGTGTCCTTTGCGACCTCTGTGACCTCCTTCGCCGTCTCTGCCGCCGCCTCGATCTTGGCTATGATTGGGGCGAGACTCTTCTCCACGTGTCGCATGACCGCTACTCCTACCCCCTTCGCTGCTTCCTCCGTCATCAGGATTGCCACCGCCCTTACTCCTTCCTGCAATGTCTTTCCGCTGGCGTTGTGCACTAGCGACAGCAGCACGTAGCTGAGCTGGTCCGCTGAGAGGGGGTCCTCTTTGGCTAGGTAGCCGTATCTGTCGAGGTGACTCCTGGCCTGCTCTCTTGTGCGTACTGTTGCATTTGGCTCTGCTAATAGTTCGGCTCTGGATTTATTGCTGGTCTGCTGCGTGGTGCCCGCCCTCGTGCGGCTTTGTGACGTGGCAGGCAAAAGCGGGTCGGCGCTTGGTGGCATCGTTTTTTCGCCTGCTTTCTTTTTGCAGGAGCTGTGTGGTGTCGCTGGTGACAAGCAGCGACACTCTAGAGTGTTGTGTATCTATTGTGTACACGGGAAAAGGGGTTTTTGCGTTTTGGTTGTTGTGGTGAGCGTGAGAAAAGTTCCAACCTTCTTTCTTAGTGATGTCCCATCTCTCGCGACACAAATTTTCGCTTGAAGATTGCCAGTCGGGCTCGCGGCCATGCATGATTCAAATTTTCAACGTAGCGCTTGGCCTGATGAACCTGTAGTTTTGCTAGTCTTTGCGGAATTTGTGGTCCAGTGAATTTCCATGGCGCAAATGTGGTATATTGGCCCTGTGGTGCAAAGCTAGGCCCTTCCGGGGGCGATATGGGATTTGTGTTTGCAGCTGTCTTCGCTGGGGTAGTCTATCCCCCACTTCGATGGCTGGAGATCAGAAAATGGGGGCGGTGATTCACCGTGTCCTTGAGGGGTGGTGGACTTTCATATTAAGCAATTGTATACTACTAAAGGGATCTATCCACCGAGGACGTTGTGTCGGATTATGCTGTGTCCGGTGTGATGCAGGCAGGGAAGTAGGGGCGGGTCTGAGGCGGTCCTACATGTCCCAATCGTTTGCGCTTCAGCTTACACGATGTGGAGGAACAGAGAGCATTCAGCACTCAGCTTTGGTCAGGGCAACGATGATGGCAAGTGCACCTTGATCAGAGCGTGATGGTTAATACTTCTTCTCCAGGATAAGAATTAGTGGAAGGTGAGTATGAAGTCGAGAACATACCCAGAGTGATGTCTGTCATGCATATAAATGATACGGCCATAGGTGCATATAACACACATGAAGTACCACACCACACTATAGCCGCATATGATGCGTGCCAAATGACGCCATAAGATGTCATTAACCTTGTCATATGCGCCGAGACATAAATTATGGTGCATGATGAGCTTCGTGCACCACGGACACTAATCCAAAGCGAAGGCTGACTAGGACTGTTTGAGATGGAGGAAGAGATTGATTACACAAGCCTCAAGTCCAGCTTGTGTGTTA
Organism: Gautieria morchelliformis; assembly: GCA_015179125.1. Lineage (NCBI taxonomy): Eukaryota > Fungi > Basidiomycota > Agaricomycetes > Gomphales > Gomphaceae > Gautieria > Gautieria morchelliformis. The sequence continues at coordinate 11,953 of WHVA01000391.1, read as the reverse complement.
TGAACTGGGTGGACATCAAATCATAGTAGTGCAAGCGAACATAATCGGCGGAAAGCTGATAAAATCCGCAGCAGATGCATGTGAGTCTATAATGAGCCATGGGTCGACTTACGAATAAAACACGCACGGGTGTGCATGAAGAGAACGAATGTCGGGCATAAAAACCGGCAGAAAACCCACGGCCAGCCACACGTCATGTGTCTGTGCGTAGCAGAATAAAATATGGACGTCAGGTTATGAGTGCGTCTGCAGAAACGAAAAACTCGCACCGTGCAGAACGAAGTCGTATAAAATGGCGGAAACGGATGATTGAGCGTTGACTAGGACTACGCATATGTCAGTGCACACACAGAATCGGGAAATTGGGTGACAATGGCAGAGTGCAGATGCAAGTGCGCGTGCAAGACACGGGAAATCGAGTGGTGAGGAGATGTGAGTGCGTCCAGAAAAAGTCGGGCGAAGTTGTCAAGCAGACATACCATACCCTACTTATCGGTTGTGGTGGTGGAAGCAACTTATTTTTGTAAAACACGTCTGTGCGTCACCGGTACTGTACCTACAGATTTAACCCCGACTTTCTATTTCATTATTGGTATTTGCAGCTACGTGTAGCCCTAATTCAAGTCGATTCCAACTGGGATTATACCATGACGAATACACACACCTAGCATGTAAGTCTCGCGCCATGCATGCCGCAAGAGGTCTTCTAATCTGGTTTTGGCCCCGAGGATTTCTGCTGCTCGAAGGATAGTGGCTCCCATGCTCATCTCCCACATGGAAGGGTCACACATCGTCTGTCGTGCCAAATGTGGGTGGAGACGATTGGAGGTGGCATCACACGTAGAAGGATGAACTCATCGGAGTGTGCAGCGTACAGCTGCGTAGGGTACATTGCGGCTGGATGGTCCATAACGACACAATAGTGTCGCGCGCAGGACTGAGATCGAAGGGAAAACTGATTAGATTACTATCTACTCGGTGAGTACCTAGCACTACGCACCTGAGTTCGAAGGGAAAACTGATAGGGTTTCCCTTCGAACTCAGACTACCATATTGGGTGACTGCGTCACGTGATCTCGCGCGAGTAGCACGCGAGTAACACACCCCCCTGACGCGGTCAACGTTAGAAGAGTCCCATAGTGCGTCTATGTCGTTCGACCAACTCGCGAGGTAACGCTTTGGTCAGTAGGTCCGCCGGCATACTGTTCGTAGGTACGTAACCGATCTGGATGACTTTATGAGCGACCTTTTCTCGCAGCCAGAAGTACCGGATATCCAGGTGCTTCATGCGTCCATGATGCTCGGGATTTTTGGCAACAGATAGAGCAGATTGATTATCAATGAATAGGTGAGATGGTCCTTCAAGTCTTGAATCAAGCTCATCCAATAAGCTTCGCAACCAGACGATTTCAGTCCCTGCCAGGACTGATGCGACGAACTCGGCCTCGGTTGTTGATAAGGTGACTATGTTCTGCAACTTGCTGGCCCAGCTGACGGCTCCGGTCCCGACCTTTGTGAGGAACCCAGAGGTTGATCGACCGTTGTCGGGATTTCCTCCGTGATCAGCGTCGGTCCATGTCTGGAACGATTTGATTGATGGATCGGGTGCGTAGGTGAGTGCTAGATCGATCGTCCCTAGCAGGTAGCGTAGGAGGTGTTTCACCGCTGTCCAATGCGCCGGGCCTGGATTTGAGTTGAATCGTGCGAGGCGTCCGACGGCGTAGGCAATGTCAGGACGAGTCGCGATGGCTAAATAATTCAGCGCTCCGACTGCATTTAGGTAGGGCACATCCCTCATTTCCTCTATCTCCTCTGGTCCCATGGCAGCGCTCAAATTCGAACCTGGGGCTATAGGCGTGAATACGGGTCGACAATCCGACATCTGGAACCGATTGAGGAGTTCGTGAATGTACTGCCTTTGGGAGAGTCTTAATGTCCTCTGTGAGCGATTGTATTCTACCTCTACTCCCAGTAACGACGTTGTTGGGCCCAGATCCTTCAATCTGAAGATTTTGCCTAGTTTGTTTTTGACCTGGTCTAGTTCCTGCTTGGAGTTTGATACCAGAGTCAAATCATCGACAAAAACAGGTATGATGATCTTGGTGGTGTTGCTCAACCAGATGTAGACACTTGGCGCAGATTGGAGACGCTTGAATCCCATACTCTCTAGCGCAGTCCCAAGCTGTTCGTACCATAACCTTCCACTCTGCTTTAATCCATATAGCCCTCTCTTCAGCTTGCATACCCAGTCTGATCCCCCTTGATGGTAGCCTTCCGGTTGCTGCATGTATATTGTTGCGTCATCGGTGAGTACTCCATTTAGGTAAGCGTTCGATATGTCTATTGACTCGATATGTGCTCCCTGTAGTGCTCCCTGAGCTAATATTGTGCGCAGGGCTGCCCATCGTGTGGTAGGAGCGAAGACTTCGTCGTAATCGATGCCTGGTCGTTGGGTATATCCCTTTGCTACCAGGCGGCTCTTGTATTTATCTAGAGAGCCGTCCGAATGGAGCTTGATTCGGAAGACCCACCGGGAGCCAATGGCTTTCTCTCCAGGAGGTAATTTCACTAATTCCCATGTCCCATTGTCTAGGAGGGCTCGGATCTCTGCATCCGTCGAGTCCTTCCATATTGGCACGTCGGAGCGTTGCATTGCTTCAGCGAACGTCTTGGGAACGTGGCCATCTTTTATTGTTGCATTCAGTGCTGCTCTGATGATACCCGGTGAGATCGCGTTTGCGTCCATGATGTCTGATTCATCATAGATGAATTCCAGGGCCTGAATGGTTGAAGCCCTGGCTGCTGCACCCCCCTCAGGGCCTGGATCGTCATGATCGGGACGTGGACGAGGTCGGAGGAATGGGTCATGGAGATGGCGATAATCAATCCGGGCAGTAGTCCTGCTGGACCGACGGAGGGGTGCGATAGGTGCGGGTGGGGCTGGTGGGTCAAGGTCAGTTGGTGGGTCGGGGTCGGCTGGTGGGTTGGGGTTGGCTGGTGGGTCAGGGTCGGCAGGAGGGTTGGGAGCAACTGGTGGGTTGGGTTCGGCTGGTGGTCTGGGATGTTCTGGAGGGGCGGCTTCTGGGAGTTCAATGCCTTGGTCCGGTTGCCCTTCCAGTGGAGCTACGATCCGGTCGGGAAGTATGGCGGAAGGTAAGAGTGGTTCGGTAATATTGTTAGCTGTGGTAAGACCTGGCAATTCAGATTCATCGAAGATGACGTCTCGAGATATGGTGGTGCGTTTTGTGATGGGGTCCAAGCAGCGCCAACCCTTATAACCATCCTCGAAGCCGAGGTAAATGCATTTGCGAGATCTGGGTTGCAGTCCAGCTCTTTCGTCCTTTTGCACATGGACATAGGCAGTGCAGCCAAAGTATGCAGCATTCCAAGGTTTGGTTTGTGGCCAAACCAGGCCTCGTAGGGAGTTTTGTCTATGAGAGCAGAGGTTGGAGTGGCATTGACGATTCGAACCAATAATTTTAGGGCATCTCCCCACATCGACACTGGTAGATGGGCTTGCTGTAGTAGTAGTGCGATCGTTCCTTCCATGAAGGTCCGATTCGTCCGTTCTGAGATGCCGTTCTGTTGTGGTGTGCCCTTCGTAGTATGTTCATGGAGTATACCACGGTGCTGGAAATGTTGGTCCCACTTATGACCAATATACTCCCCGCCTTTGTCGTCCCTAAAACGCTTCACTCTCGAGTTTAATTGATTTTCTGCCAGTGCTTCGAAGGCCCGGTAGGCATCAAATGCCTCATCCTTTGTCTTCAGGAGATAAACGGTCCTGTACCTCGTGCAGTCGTCCGTGAAAGTAATCCAGTATCGGTGTCCTGATGGTGTGCGGACTGGGAGAGGCCCATGGACGTCTGAGACAACAAGGTCGAGTGGGCTGGATGCGCGGTTGGTGCTTTTTGGGAAGGGGTTGCGGTGTTGCTTCGCAGCAATACATGGTTCGCAGATATGAGGACCAGTCCCATTTGAGTTTACCTGTATCCCATCAACCATGTTATTTTCTAGGAGCTTCTCCAGCCGCGCCTGTCCAATGTGCGCGAGTCGTCTGTGGAGTAATGGTCGGTCTACTATTTGCGAAGAGATGGCGAGTGCGAGTTCTTGATTTGGGACCGTGTTCCCAGTCAAGAAACCCGTCCCGTTTCGTATGGCGGCACAGAAGCGCAATTTATTGCCTTGGATAAACGATATGTGGTCCTTCACGATGCAGACGGTGAAATTGTGGTGTGTGGTAAGGTGGAGGACTGCGAGTAAGTTGTTCTGGAGTGCGGGCACATGTAGAACTTTCGAGAATAAAACGTCTTGTGTCGGCTTCCCGTTGATCATGGGGGAAAACAATACTTGCCCCCACCCGGCCAAGTACACTACCTCGTTTGTTGCTAGTCTGATAGGTACTCTGTAGTACTCGTAATTCCACAGCCAATGACGATGAGGAGTCATGTGGCTGGTCGCTCCTGTGTCCGTGTTCCAGCACAGATCGGCGTCTCCGTTGATTGATGATGAAGGCGAAGGTCGTAGGTTCGCATTCCCAGCGAGTTCCTCTGTGATATCGCTCGATGTACCTTTCTTCTGTTTTCGTGGTGCGGATAGCCTCTCTGCAAGTGGCGCAAAAGATCCTTGTCGCTTCAGGTTTCTGGTTCCTGGTTCCTGTAGCGATAGTATTTCCATCCAGATTCTTGCTTTTTAGCCTTTTCCACATTTCGATAGGATTTTCCATGATGTTCTCGACGTGAACGTATTGTGTCGGAGTTAGGGATTCGAGTATGGTGCCGGCGGCCTCCTCCCTCTTCAGAATCCACTTTTCCGCTTCTCTCGTGTCCATCGGTCTTTTGAGGTCTTCAATGACTATTCGCCATGCGCCTATTTTCATGAGCTTCTCCTGCATTTCGGTTGCCCAGACATCGTAATTCGTGCCCGTGAGTCTGACGCTTTTCGCGCAACCTTCAGCCTCTGATTTGGACATGCTGAGTTCTTTTCCTTCGATTATAGCGCGGGGCCCATAACCTGTCACGTGCAGGACTGAGTTCGAAGGGAAAACTGATTAGATTACTATCTACTCGGTGAGTACCTAGCACTACGCACCTGAGTTCGAAGGGAAAACTGATAGGGTTTCCCTTCGAACTCAGACTACCATATTGGGTGACTGCGTCACGTGATCTCGCGCGAGTAGCACGCGAGTAACAAATAGCTTCGAAACACCTCGTCGAAACCTTCCAGGTGCCAGTCCCTCATTGATGATGTAAGGTTACATAACACCGAGCTTTGTGACTCATCTCTTCTTCCGGGAGCGGTGGCGGGTCCATCCGGTGATGAGATTCGGGGGATCTTCCGAGTCGTCCGACGCTTCGGCCCTGTGGGAGAGGTCATTGCGGAGAGACTTCTGGTGTAGCTTGTTGATGCAAATAATTATCTGCTCGAAATGCTAGAAGGAGATGGTGGCAGCGGAGAGAGCTCTTCCAGAGGAAGGCGAATTTCCCTTTTATTTAACAGCATAGCTAATCAGCTTGTTACAGTAATCAGCCTCATAGCGTCGGTCAGCGTCCACCAGATTAATGCCACTTAGAATAGTTAAGCCACAGCACCGGTCCTAAGAGAGATCTGCACCAGATCAGCTCGTCATCCAAAGCCCTCTCCAAACATAAGTAGGGCCGCAACAATGGCTCAAAGCGGACTGGGGTGAAGCGAAGCCGCGCAGAGATCCAAGCGGTGAGCCCTTTCTCCGCGCACCCTTTGAGCTAACGCTCAGATCTGCCCAACCACACACAGCTTTACCACATCCGTTGAGCCGGTGCGAGTCCAGACTGGAATCCCCTTCAGTGAGTTCCCGCTCTGGCAGGCCCGAGTTTGTGCTAGGCCTTCCTTCCCTGAGCAAGTGAGACCAAGTAGTGATGGGCAGAAAGGCCCGGCCGCTCGCACCTGGTCTATGGACACGTCTATGGACGCATCCATGGACCCACAAACCATAAATCCTACAGTCACGTGGCTCCAGCGCCCACTGAACTACTGAACCACACGCACCCATGAACCACCAGAACGCGTCCATATTCGCCATATATAAACAAATGAGTATCCAGCAGCTGAACAAAAATCATTATCATATGCTCCCATCTCACCGCGCGAATATACTGTTTCTGCCGCATGTCCATATCCATATCACTAGGCTACCAGCCGGATCAAAAAATCTCTCTTCCCTTCTCTCTTGACCCGAGATGTCGTCGGGCCATCGACGTGGATCGGCTGCAAGGCGGCAAATCTTTGTTGTGGGGTGCTGTAGGAAGCTGGAACAAATCAGCAGGATGATGTGTGGACAAGGGACACAGAGGACAGCTGGGGTATACTTGCGGAATCTAGTACCCCCGAGCAGGATGATATATGGAACAAGGGCGCAGTGGACGGCTGGGGCACACTGGAGGAAGCTAGTCCAACGCAAAATGATGTGGCACCGAAGAAGGATAAAGAGGTCGGATTAGAGGAGGAAGCTGGCGCAATGCAAAAGGGTGATAAATCGAAGAAGGACAAAGGGACACCACATGTACCAGTAACACCTCCTGTCAGAGTAGGTACCCGGCATCTATAATATCAACTTCTCGCTTATGGACATGCCAATCTTGCTAGGCTAAAATGACACCGGAGGAGCTAGCTGAGCGAATGGAAAAGAGACGGCTTCAAAATGATAAAGGAGCGGCGTGAGGTTAGTATCCTGTCATCAAGCGTGGAAGTTAATGGTACTTATCAGGTATGCATATAGCACGTGAAGGCTGATGAAGAGGCATTTAACACTTCCGTTGTGGCCGATCGCGCTAGACAGGCTGCTAACCGCAAGGTTCAGGCGCAAATCGATCAAAACAGGGAACAGAATGCGAAGGGCAAGGGCGAACCCTCCACCAGGTCAAGCAAGGACGGAGGCAGACAACATCCCCCTGGCAAGGCCAGGTACCACACAGATACTACTCTGTCAGGTGAGATATCTCCCATCACTTCAAGGACAGGGTGACCTGTTTTGTCATGGCAGAGCCAATAAACCCTTATCTCATGACAATGACCCCGATGTGACTTCAAAAACCAAAACCGATGATTTTTATTCACCTGATCCCCAAGACATTGCAAAACAGGACTAAATCAAACTGACAAGATGCTAGTGCGGCGAGAAATGTACATGATCGTCATCGCATCCCCAGACTCCGTTTACTTTCGACGACCGCAGTTACCTAACAATATATCTGTGAGTGTAGTCACCACTCGACTCACCGTCCAAGTAACCATCACCATCAGCTCCGCTCCTGCTGGCATAATGGATAAATCTGTCCATACTTAATACCTTCTGATCGTTTTACTTGCGCTAGCTGATGCTGCAGTTGATAATCTGTTACGATCAATATAATCCATACTTCCAGAGAACCAATGGACTTAGTTTGTTTCAATGATAGGATAAAAAAAAATCTCGCGAAGCAAGATGGTGGTCCAAAAATTGAGGGCAGATGGCTCTCTGGACATTCGTCCTCTCCATCGTTCATTCGGCCTATTCTTTCCCTCGCTCACCAGCTCTCCACTAAACCCCCATGATGCAACGCACCCACTCTGGAATGTCTTAACAGTTCCACCTCTCCTAGTATTATGGAGCTGCTGTCACCAAAACCCTGCTCCGTCTACTACTCTGGCAAGTTTCCGCCATCCCTTGAGTACTAGATGCTCACTTGACTTCGCGTAACGGAATTGTAAACCTAGTCCACTGGTCTGGAAACCTTCGCTCCTGGACTGAGACCATGAGATCAAAACTCGGCACCAGGAATACCATCATGAGCCAAGGGGCAAAGGATGCGCGAGGGAATGTGTTGTATGTGAGAATAATAGTGGGATCTGAGTCGGTGCAATGTGTTGTACAGGGAAGCCTTTGATACGGTCACCGTGAGATCAAAGTTTGCCAGAACGCGGGCTAAAGGCGGCTTGTTGTGGTGGGCTCAGGGCTCAGGGCCGACATATATCCAACGCACAGCGAACGCGACGTTATGGAACGACGTGGTCGTGTTCCCGAGTCACCTATATGAGGCAATTATTATTGTCACCACCCACATGTACACGCATCTTACTAACGAATTAAGGTTACCAGGTCCATGGACACGTCCATAGACGTGTCCATGGACGCCGTGCGAATGGCCGGGTTGCTCTCGTGATGGGCAGGGCCTGGCTTGGCCCCAAAGCCCGTGCCTGGGCCCGGCCTGCTCGGGCTCGGGCTTCCCAAATCCTGAGCCAGGCCCTTACCAGCAGGCCCGGCCCGGCTTGGGCCGCGGCCTGTTGGTGGGGAGCAAGACATGTATGTTGCACCTCCAACAACAGCACCACCCGCCGCCGCCGCCGCCGCTGGCGCGGTCACACCAGCATGCCCATCCCCCCACGCAGCTGCAGCCCCATACGCACATGCACACGCAGCCGCATGTGCATGCCCACCCCCCCTGCAGATGCCCACACGCACCTGCACACGCACGTGGAGGAGCAAAGCCCCTTCCGCGCTGCTCTCGCTGCAGGGTGCAGGTGAAGGAAGGAGACGGCGGGGGTGGGGCGAGATTTTCAAGGCGCTGGCGGGATGGTGGGGCGGAAGGAGAAGGAGAAGCGCCAGGCGCGTACGAGGCCGCGGCTTCAGGGCTCGGCTCCGGCTTGTCAAAACTCGAGCCAGGCCCGGAAGCCCGGCGCACCAACGACTTGGGCCTGGCTTGGCTCGGGCTTTGGGGGGCTCGGCTCGGGCTAAGCCGCGGCCTGGGCCAGGCCGTGCCCATCACTAAGACCAAGTGAGTTGGCTTAATTATATACGCTATGAACAGAACGCCAAGATCCTGATTGATGTTTCAAGGTATGCAAATTGTAGCTGTTGCGCCCGCCGTCCCTGACCCGTTATGTAATAGCGTGGGATATAAAAAGAGCGCAGCCCAAAATAACGACGCAGGGGCGGAGATAATGATGACAGTCAACCAAAAAGAGTGAACCCGTGACCGGGATAGTAACTGATAATGCAGGGATATTAAAAAAACGGTAAAGTGTTTCATACAACAATAACCTTAAAAATCGGTATCCTTCGACGTCGCTGCTAAATTTCTGCCTTCGGGTGTATTACATAATCACAGGGTGCATCCGAGAGAGATGCTTTAAGATACTACTAGTGTAAAGAACTGTATGAAACTATTATCAGAGTGGAAACGGTCTTGCATGCCCTCTAGCTCCAAACACAAGTAGGGTGGCAGCAATCGTACTGTACAAAATGGACTGCAGTGGAGCAAAGCCGTGCAGAGAGCCCAGCGGCGAGCCCATCCTCCGCGCACCCTCTGAGCTAACGCTCAGATCTGCACAACCACATACAGCTTCACCACATCCGTTGAGCCAGCGTAAGTCGAAACTGGAATCCCCTTCAACGAGTTCCCGTGCCCGCAGGCCCGAGTTTGTGCTAGGCCTGACCTGAACAGATGACGACCATGTGAGGCGGCTTACTCACCGCGTTTTGGCGGTTGAAAATCGGTTTGAAAGTAAATATTAGTCGATGTGGCCGGCCATAAGCTGCCGGCTGACATGCATGTATATTTACCCTACCAGACCTTCGCATATGGCATCTATTTGCAGGCTATGATTGCTTCCGAAAGGGATCCACCTGATGCATCTAGACCGGCCATTCGAATCGAGAATGGATGACTATCCGTAGACCTAAAATCCTGGGTGGTGTGTCCTAAATCTTCCGGAACATTGTGCCGGCCATTAGCCAATGACAGAGAAGTGCGTTGAAACTCCGCCGATCGACCCAACGCCGTCCTAAACCCTTCGTTTAGGATGGCCTCCTCCCCCCCATCCTAAACTTTTTTCGCAGTCCTAAACGTTTCATTTCATTTAAATTTGACAGTTATTTGACAGCTCATCCCAGAACGGCATACCGTCCCCCCCATATTCCCTCTCGGTCCATCTCAGCCACTAATTAGTCCGTACCAAGTCCTCGGAGCTCGGTAAACAAGCTGCCATGCGCAGCCGGTGACAGGTTAACTGAAAATTAGATTTTGGTCTTACGGTTCGAGCTACTGGTCTAAATCTGACAGCTGTCGTGTGTCACTCATCTTAGAACTTTGGATTTAGGTTTTTAGGACTACGGATAGTCATCCAATAACTGATACGTATGTTATCCAACTGTATCTAGCCAACTGCTCTATTGTTTGTTTGAGTGCCTCAGCTTGCTTCTGTAAGGCATCGACCAGATGGATCTAGACCGGGAATTCGAACCTGAGAATAACTGATACGTACGTTATCCAACTGTATCTAGCCGACTGCTCTATTGTTTGTTCGAGTGCCTCGGCCTGCTTCCGTAAGGGATCGACCCGATGGATCTAGACCGGGCATTCGAACCAGAGAATAACTGATACCCACGTTATCCAACTGTATCTAGGCGACTACTCTATTGTTTGTTCGATCGCATCAAAACAAACGCCAGTCCATATAAAGAGATCATACTACTCAACGCATGTACTACTATACTAACTTCGTACGGTTTAAGCAGTACTAAACTCTGCTTAAACCGTACGAAGTACGGGTCTTATATAACGTCTCTCTTTGCCTCTTGCCACCATCCCCTGCATGGCCACTCGATCAAGGCGGCCTGCAGCTTGTGAGCATGTCACAGCGACATTTCCATGTCGCTGCCGCCCATCGACAGGTGAGTACTGCTAGCTTTGGCGAGACAGCCATCATACACCAACTTATAGTATATGCCTCAGGGGTCTTCGTCTGTCCGCTGCATATTGTGCACATGTGTCGAATGTCGTGCATTCCCCGACAAGGATCAGGGTGGCTGTTTTGTCACACAGTGCCAGAAGCGGAAACATGAAGAGAAGCAACTAACTCTGCCCATTAGCCGTCGAGAGAACCGTCGGATCTCACCAGTGGAGAAATATACTAGAGGGAGAGGCAGAGGCAGAGGGGCTATATCTGTCAAATGTGCACTTCACACCGGTGGATCACAGGTCGCAGGGCCATCCCAACTCAACACTCATCTCCAAGAAGATGAGGACTGTAAGTTTCTCCTTTCATCTGTCTCATATTGTACTTATACGGGCATGTTCGATTTAGATGATGAAGCGCAACTGGTCCCTGAGGTCTCCCAAGCCAAGTCGAAATTTGATTCAGATGGACTAATGGTACATTCTATTTTGCATCAAATACCTAGAAATACGCTAATTTTACACTTCTTCAGGACATGGATATTGGCAATTGTGTCCATGAGAGTGCTGGCGAAGAAGCACCGATAGAGACCCTGGCTTCTGGTTACTCGGGCGCACAAGACCCCAACTTGCCAGCCATGGAACTTAACACTGTGTTTGAGGATGAAGAGGATGAACCCGCACGTGATCTTCCTGATGATGATATCTGGATATATGCCGAGAACCCCATGGCATCTCCAGCAGCGTCGAACTCTGACGTCGAATCTCTTTCACAGGCAGACTCTCAACAGCACGCAAAATCCGACACGGCATCATCGCAATCGCCATCTAGTGGTGCAGAGCCAGGGAATGTCAAGGCCAACCCCTGGCCACTGGCAAGTTCAGCTCCTGTCCTCAACACAATGGACTCGTTCTCAGCATCCAACGAACATTGGTATATCCGTATAATTTTGCTCCTTATAGCTTTTCTTCATACTAAACACCACCTGTCATTCCGCGCCTGCGGGATATTATTGTGGAGTTTGCGCATGGTCTTCATTTTAGTCGGCTGGATATCTGAGGAGAACCGCATGCTGACTACGCTAGGGACTGTGTTCACCCATCTGGGACTCACTGATCGTTTCACCCTCTTAATAGTTTGCCCCAAGTGTCGCACTGTGTCCAGGAAACCAGTGGCTGTTCCCAAATCCGAGGAAGAAGCCATGTGTTCTCAATGCCAAACGTGGCTCTACCACCAAATATCTTCCTCGTATTTTGAC
>WHVA01000390.1:0-110350 GCA_015179125.1 Gautieria morchelliformis | reverse complement strand
GGCATAACCAACATTCAAAAGACCCAAGCGAGTTCCTGAAGGCGGTTTCTCATTCGTCACCTCGGCACCCATATGAGGTGGTAAGCGTGAGAAGGTCAATCTTCGTATAGATGCGAGCATTCTTTGGAGCATCAAGAAGTCAGCAATCAATGGCAATGGATACCGATCTTTTTTCGAGATTTTGTTTAAACCTCGGAAGTCGACGCACAACCGAAGTGAGCCATCTTTTTTGCGAACAAACATACCGGTGCACCATGAGGCGAGCGTGAAGGTCGGATGAAACCGATGTTCAAGTGCTGTCATGAACTCGCGAAGTGCTTTGAGTTCGGAAGCAGAGAGAGTAGATGGGACCGATAGGTGGCGAGGTCCCTTCTTCGAGGTTGATTTTGATATCGTGGGGTCGGTGGGGAGCTAGAGTGTCAGCGCATGCTTACTGAACACATCTGCAAATTCGTGATATACTTCAGGAACATGTTTCTTAACATTCTCAGAAAGTTCGGAGGAACTTTCTCCCGATGTTGCCCCTCTGGCGAGGAGCCCAGGCGAAGCCAGATCGAGCTGAAACACTTCGGACCCTTCCAATCTAGACGTGTGCATGAAAGCGGGTGCATTGATTAGGGAAATGAGCGGTGCTTGCAACTTCGGAGGCGAGGTCGGAGGCGGGGGCGAAGATGCCGTAGGCGAGGTCGAAGTCGTAGCCGAAGCTGAGCGGGCTGACATCGCCGGGGTCGCTGGAGTCATAGTTAGGTCGATGGTCTTGAAAGTAATACTGCCCAATACCCAGTCAATCGACGGATTGTAGCGGGTGAGCCAGTTGTGGCCAAGTACCATCGAGCAACTCGAGTCGAGCGAGGTTATGTAGAAGGTAACCCATTGTTGTTCGCCAGTCAGAAAGCAAATGCAGAGGTCTAGAGCTTGGGTAATGGTAGTGTTAGTACTACCGTCAAATAGTTTCAGAGGTATAGGGGAGACAGGATAAGCAGGCATAGAGTACTTCTGGACAAATCTGGATTCAATAAAACAATCTGAGGACCCGCAGTCAACTAATGCAACAAAAGCGACATTGGGGAGCGAAGGCGAGGTTAAATCTACATTAAGGGAATCTTTGGACAATGAATGAGAAGCGGCACTGAGTCTGAGCACACGGGTGAGGTTACCGCAATCCTCGGATCGTGTGGTTCCGAGGTTGCTACCTATTTTTTCACCTCCGTAATGGAGGCCGAAGTCCCCTCGTTAGGGGTCTTCGCTGCCTGACCTTTAGAACTGCTACCGCTGGTAGACTTGTTCTTCGGGCAGTCCTTGACGATGTGGCCTTTGGTGCCGCAAAGCAGACAAAGGCCTTGGTCGACCCGACGTTGGCGCTCCTCGGGAAGTAGTTTGCCATCCTTCCCGAGTTTGCTCGAAATGTCAGACTGACCCTTGTTGTTCGAAGAGTTGTTGTTGGAACCCTTGCCGTTGTTGTTAGTCTTGTTGCGGTTCTTATTGTTATTAGAACCGCTGAACGACTGGTTGTTGTTAGTGGCATTGATGCTGGACTGATTAGCAGTGCGTGCCGGCTGGGAGCTACGACCATTGATCATGGCGTCATATTCCTTACGCTCCCAGTAACGGCTGTCGCATTCCAGCGCGAAGTTCCTAAGCTCGGCGAGGCTGCGGAATCGAGGGAAGTGAAGCAAGTCGTCCTTGATTCTTTTGGCCAAGCCCTTGTAGGCGAAGTGTCAGAGGGCCGCATCGTTCCACTGAGTCCGAGTCGAAGCTCGGGCAAATTGATAAAGAATCGCGCGGCCTTGTGGTGCTCTTTCATAACGATTTTCTCGAGGTCAATCTCGGCTTGGGCAGCGTTGTCGTATGGCCGAAGTTGAGCTCGAGCTCGGCCTTGAAGCTGTCCCAGTCCTCGAGCCAATCTGGCTCGGGTTGGACTTCGCCGAGGATCGCCGGCTCAAAATACTGTAGAGCTGAGCCGGACAGGTAAGAAATAGCATACTGCACCTTCGAGGCCCCAGTTTTGAAAGCTGTGGGGCGATCTCAGAAGTTGAGTACGCATTGAAGGAAGAAGGTGCGAAGCTTGGCCTGGTCAGTACCGTCATAACTATCCGGTTCCTTGACCTTGGCTCGTGCTTCGGACTCGCGAGGTTTCGCGAGTTTGATGAACACTCGACGCATAAGCTCGTTGTCCTCGAGGTCACCGAGGTCCTCGGGTGGTAGGTTGGGGAGGTCCTGATCGTTGTCAGAACTTCCCGAGCCATCACCTGGATCACCTGAAGGATCACCGGGGTTAGCCCTACCTTTGCCTTTGTTACTAGGCTCGGCGGGGTCTGCGAGGGGTACCCCCGGAGACGGTGGTGAGTCGTCGGGGGCTTCCGAGAAACGTCGTTGTTCTGATATAGCCCGAAGGGTGCGAGAACGAGTCATTATGGACATAGTGAAGAAAAGGGATATGTAGGGTGTAAGCAGTCTGAAAATACTGTTACGGTGCGATCCGTCGTAAGGTTGACCAAGGTCGGGAGCGAAGCCCGAGGTAAGGTCCGAGGTCACGAGGCGAGGTTTGGATGGGGAAGTCGGAGAGGCACTTGGCTTCAGCTTATGTGCTGCGCCGACCCTACGCACGAGTCCCAACTTCGGAGGCAAACGAATAAGAGGCGAGGTTTGGCTTAAGAGGCGAGGCTTAGAAACTAGCTAAGGATCGAAGGGATACGATAGTTGATTTTCAGACTGAGGAGTAGGAATGCATACAAGGGGGTTATATACGGGCGAGGGTGCGAGTCAGGGGCGAACATATTAGTGGAGGTCAGGGTGAGGTCAGGAGGCTGAGGTCAGGGCGAGGTAATATACGAATGATGTGTGATGGAGCGGAATCAGTAACTAAGGGGATACGGGCATGGGATCAAGGTCAGATATGAACTCAAGCTCGGGCTCGGGCGCGGATATGGATCATATGTACTCGGGCACGAATATCACACGGCTCGGGCTCGGAAGAAGGTTTTACCGGTAAGTAACTGGCCAAAGGCCGGGTTCTTACATCATGTCCTTTCCTGCTCCGACCATCTCCAATGCTGTTCCATGCACACCTGTCCACTCCTTGTTGTTTCCAGTTTGATTGCTTATGTTAGTTGTTTGGGCAGTCGGATTTGGATGCCTGGGGCCTATATAGTTATAATTAGCTGACCAAGGGGCTCCTTAGAGTTTTCTCTTTGGATCCCCCTTCGCCAGGTATGTCTGTCTGTGTTGTGTATATAACCCTCCATCTGACTTTGGATCCCCCTTTTCCAGTTCACTGTTTGAGTGCCTAGGTTTGTCAGGGGAACCCCCTCCCAAGGATATTTCCAGTCTTGGCTTCAGTTCCAACCTGAGGTCTGGATCCAACATGAGCACATCCCGAGGGCCAGGCTGAGTGTCAGGATTGGTTCTTTTAGGGTTTAATAGCGGGTGTCAATGAATTTGAGACACCTGAACACAGCAAACCAAGAGGTCCTTGTGCAAATCGACTACGTAGCTGGCGAAGAGTACCAGACTACTACTAGTACTATGTGGGGGTATACGATTGTTTTGGAACCCTTCAAGACTTTGGTGTTAGAGCTAACGCCTTGGTCTATCAGAATGTGTCATATATGAAACTCCAAGAATATTAGACACTACTGGCATAATGAATAACAAACTATTAGTTTGTAGGTTTGAGGACGACTATCGGGGTCCAACATTCCAAAAAGAGAGGAATGGCTTTCACAGGAGAGTTTGTAAGTGGGCTGACCCAATTAACATCAATGCACTGCAATAAACGAGCAACTGGTTTTGGGGTAGTGACTTGTGAAAGTCTCTGAACAGGAAAATTGACTGATCAGATCGTCTCAGGTATTGGAGTGCTAATTAGCAAGAAAATCGATTGACAACCTCACTCTGCAGAATTTCACCTAGAGGGTTAGTCTGGGTGGGTAAGTAGAAAAGCAACTACTTAACTGAGAATTAATACACTAACCAAGTGCAATAACCCTAGCTGGGGTTAGCAGCCTGGTAAGCTGTGCAAGCTTGGCAAGTCACGCAAGGTGCGTAGGATAGAAGATGGTAGATTGGCTTATGAAAAGGCAGGCAAAAGGGCCTCCTTTTATACTGTAATGTACATGAGCTTAATAAGCAGGTAGAACCTTCTATCTATCAATGGAATGGGGGGAGCAGCTTGTGGAAGCTGGAAGAAAGTATAGGAAGATTCTGGGTGGTTCCAGATGACTCACAGTGACCCATTCAGGTGACTCCACTGGGTTTCCCACCAATCAGAGCTTGATTTGTCAGGAATGACTCACTGATCAGAGTCATGTGACTTAGCACAGCTTAGTTGAGTCATGTACTCCTGACTCACCAAGATGTGCCTGGTTTGGTTGTTAGGATAAGTGAGACGTGCGAGTAAGAACAATGCGAGAGCGTATATGAATCGTTTGTCCTGTGAGCTTGTTGGGGCAAACGGATGGATTACATACATGGAATGTAAAGACTTATATATGTTCTCGGAACAATAAGAAAGTAGAACAATGAGAAAAGCGAGAACAATGAGAAAAGCGAGAACAATGAGAAAAGCGAGAACAATGAGAAAAGCGAGAACAATGAGAAAAGCGAGAACAATGAGAAAAGCGAGAACAAAGGGCTTGACAATGGTACACGCAAGCCTTTGATTACATAAGCAGAACAAACGCGTAATCAGCTTGTCAGAATTCCAACATTGGTTGAGTCACTGAGGCTGTACATCCAGTTATGACCTTGGCACTCAGAGGCTGAGTAAGCAAATCTGAGCCAATTAGTGCCCTGTAGCCACAATAACCAAGAGCACTGCTTAGCACAGCCTGGTATAGCCTGATACAGCATTGTTGCAATGACTGACCAAGATCCCCACTGTTTGGTTCAGCCAAACAGGCTGCACAGTTGCTATGGCTGCATATAGCAATAGTTTGAGACTCAGCTGGAATTACTGGGAGAGCCATCCTGCCGGACTTGTGGGCGCTTGAGTGACCAGAACTCCAAATAAGGCTACCGCTGAGGTGTCCGGCGGAGTTTGAAATTGAAGGTCCGTGACACACAACTCTGCAATGGAAATAAGGCAGTTTGGGCCAAGTAAATTGCGGAAAAATATGGAAAAATATGGGAACGATGGAGGGATGTTTGAAATACTCCCACAATTTCTTATAGCTTCGTGTATATGCTATAACTCTTGAAAAAGTGGAAATACACCAGTATGAGCCTCTTGTAGCTGGTTGAACAGCTAATTCCCCAACATAATCCCCCCTTCAAACATTCCTGACATCAGCTGGGTGCCTGTGCCTTACATTCCCTAAACCTAAATGCCCTCTCAGTAGGGAGCTGAAAGGTGGGAGAGGGAGCGCTTCTATCTCGGAACATGGAAGTTCGTTGTAGAAGAGAAGTTGCCGTAAGAAGCGGACGGAGAACTGATGTTGATAGGATGGTAGTATGGGGGAGCTTTGTCAAGGGTGCCGGGGCCGGCAGAGCCAACTTCATCGCGCAGGAGCATCTCGTGCCTTTTGAGGAGTTGTGCAGCCATGGGTTGCCAGAGCACGAGCTGTTTCTTGTTAGGCTCATTCCCATCATGCTGATCATCCATGGGAGAAGAGTCTCTGGACCTTTTGAGGGGGTTGACTTGAGTTTCCAGGCTAAAAGAACACACAATGCGAGCTGGTGAAGGTGGAAAGGGTGAGGAGCTGGATGTATGCGGTGCGAACAACTCACTGGCAGGCTCAGGAGTTTTGGGGAACACCATGTCATTCTCGGTCGAATTAGAATGCCATAGCTCCATTTCGTCAGAGTCACAGTCTTCGTCCTCTCACCATTTCCACATGGTTTTTGGAAGCAGAAAAGACTTGATTTTGGCCTTACGGATCCAGGCAGCGAGTTGTCTGGAGTTGTTTTGCCATGCCACAAGTCGTCCAAGAATAACCTCAGGTTCCTCAGGAAGGAGAAGGAAATAATAAGTGAGTTGATAAACGGGAGGAAAAGGAGGATGAGGCATATCGATCTCTGAGAGTTTGCCGTCCGGGATCGTGAGAGGAAGGGGTTCGGCTTCAGAAACTCCCTTCCAGTCGTTGGCTGCGGCGAGGATATACTTGCCTTTCATCTTGCTAGAGTCCGCCGTAGCATTAGCTTATTGTCAGACTGCTTTTCTGAACTTCTTTGAACCAATCAGGTGCTTTACCTTCAGCGCCACCTCCCTTCTTCCAGCAACACTCGACAGGGTGATTGCGGCCACAGTTGGTCCACTTAGCCTTAGGATGATGATCGGCCCTGGCGGCATTAGCCTTATCAGTTCATAGCGTGAATTTTCTCGCGACCAGCCAGTCGATGATATCGTTCTCGGACGGGATGGACTTGGACTTCCATTCGAGAATACCGCCAGCAGGTGCTTGCGGACCCAGTTAAGGTCGGTCCCCTTGAGCACATTCATGAGCACAAGTACGGTGTATTCATCTAGGTGCCTGGCCGTCGTCATAGATCTCCTCGATCTCAGCGATGGTGAGGGTCGTTTTCGTCAAGTCAGCGAACTTAGCACGTGTAGTGAACGTAAGGGCATCGATTTTCGAAATCAAACCGCCGTGATAAGTATGGAGCATAAGGAGATCCCAGGCATCTTTCACGGACATGGTGGGGAATAAGAGGCGACGGAGCGTAATGTCGATCTGTTTGCCAAGAGTGCCGATGATGCGTGAGTTGATAAGTCGCCATTCAGCAGCTTTCTTCTGATCACCCGGTTCGTCAAAGGAGCCGTCGATGTAGCCTGAGATACCAGCTTCCAAGAAAGAAAGAGAACTCCATTTCTCGAGACCACTTCAGCCAAGAGCCTCCGGTAAGCTTTGCTAGATAAAGCCTCTGACATGATATTCGAGTATCATCGTAGGCATGTAGTATTGGAATTAGCTATGATTATTGGTTACGGAGATCGGCCCGTAGGTGTGATATAAGGATAAAATACTTACAGCTCACACTCCAGTATACACATACCACTCCTTGATTAGTACTTGCACCATGACCTCTGAAAACTTACCGTAAGAATCAATCCAGAGCGAAAGCTCACACGGTGGCATGGCACCATAAGTCTGAGAGCCCCGCAGGCCTTTAACCGGATAGCTCTCCATATATGGACGACGGCATAGGAGGCGGCCATGGGGCACAGACTATGGAGAAGGCTGCTACGTGTGGAGCCTAGGTGGAACCCAGGTTGCCATAATGAAAGAGGCCGAGGGCTGATCGACCGTCACACCTGCATAGACTATGGAGAAGGCCGCTACCGCGATGGATTCAAGATTGCGCTATGAAGGAGGGCCGACGCACCTGAATAGACTATGGAGGAGGCCGCTACCGTGATGGAGTCCATGCGCTGTGAAGGACGGCTTGACGCACCTTGTACAGACACTAGCGCTCGTGAAGTGTACATATCTACATAGTCTCGGGCTTCCGGGCATTTCTGTGTTTTGCTGATGCAGGGGCGTATCATCATGGGGATATTATATATGTTCCAAGGCTTTGTGTGTCCAGAAGAGGTGATGGCCACTCACCTGATGTGGGAACGATACGTAACTTGGCATGATGCTTCCCTTCTGAGATCCATAATTGTGCTCCATCCCACAATATCTCAAACAGCGCTTATATATCGGTTATTATGTCTCTGCTCACTTTTACTTTAGTGGTCTTTCCACTCGTCAGATTTTGTCGATGTACTGGCAAAACTTTTCAAACACAGGCCACAGAATCGGACTGGGAGTGAGACTCAGTTTTGTTTCCAAGTGGTATTGTTGTTAACGCTATATAGTTCATTGCTTCAGCGGGTCTTGTCTCAGCTATATCAACGCTCTCCCTTCTTTCGTACATCGGGGTCCGTAAATTTCTGTCTTTGCCTAGTAGGTTGGCTAATCAGTTCCAATGGATTTAGTGGAATGTGTTCGCTCCGTCTGAAAAATTGAAGCCTTTCTCCCGTGGACTTCGTACTTTTACACTATCGTCCCTAGGGTGGTATTTGCTGTCTTTACTCTTATGTGATTTTTTCCAAGGTACGCCACGCCATTATAATAGTGTAATCCGAGTATTGTCTTAACTCAATTTCTGTGTCTCAGGAGTGGCGTTCGCGCTCAATTTCCGTTGGGCACAAAAGGGTATGATGGAACAAGGGAAAATATGTGTGTTACAAGGCGTCGTATCACAAATCGGTGACCTAGGAGCAGCTATCTGGTCTATGGCTATTGCATTTCATACATTTTGGTTGGTGTGATTTTTCCCTAATTATCCGCCACCCCACCTGTCTATGACATTTTCCCCATTCATATTATCGTTCAACCTCGCTATTCCCGAATGATGACCTACTCTAACGTCTCATATTTCTAGGCTCCTATTCCTAATTAAGCAGCCACACCGCTGGACTCTACCGATTGTCCTTGTTACCGGTTGGTCTATAGTGATATTCTTGCCCATCCTCGGACCAACAATTATTGAAACACCAAAACGTGGACCATTTTACAGCCTGAGTGGGGCGTGGTGTTGGATTGGGAATGGATACGGGGCAGAAAGAGTGATATATCTTTACGTCAGTGTTTAGCTGTCCCTTTGATGTCTCGTTTATTTTTCCTCAGTTGTGTTGCTGACGTGATTGTCCTTGTCAGGGCTGGGTGTTCGCGGCTCTCAGCTCATCCTTCATCATTTATAGTACGTGGGATCTTTATATCCTTGCGATCATACGTCTTTTCAACAGGAAACTAGCACTGATATATCTCCGCTTCTCCGGGTTTATCGCATTCGACGATGCTGGAAAGATGCAGCTTCGCACCCATCGTCCCTCTGGCGAATCCGCCCTTTCATATCCGATACTTTCACCAACGGAAATAAGTTCTTCATCTTCCGAATCCCGTGAACCTGAAGGCTTTCCCCGGCATAAAGTTACACGTAGTAACTATGCGGCGTCAGAGCACCATGGGCACACTGGGGAGCCTGGATCCGAAAGTTTCTTGCCTAGTGCAAACACGCAGTTGAAACGAGTTGCGCGTCGAATCATGTGGTATCCTGTCTGTGAGTGCCGGGTTATTTCTTGTATGGCCATACATATTAACTGACTCACTCCTCATATGCCACATTCCGCACGCTTACTCTGCATCAGTATATGCTGTTGTAGTAATCCCAGTGGCGGTATGCCGCATGGGGGCTTTGGCCGGATGGATGCCGCCTTTCGAACTCTTAGTCTTTGCGGGTATCTGTTTTGCAAGTAGTGGTGAGGCTCTTCAGATCCTTTTATCGACGCACTCTCAAACACACCCTCACGCTTAAGGCCTCTCGAATGTAATCCTGTTCCTCACTACGCGCAAGAGCTTCATTACACAGTCGGGTAAGGTACCACTTGCTGGAGTCCGCGTCACCACCCAACAAGTCACAATTCGTGATCATTCGACCTTGCATGTAAATGGCAGAGGGATTGAACTGTCATCTATTAAATTCTCCCATAGTCACTTTGTCTCGCCCACGGAGAGAAGTCCCGGATACACTACGACGGGCCCTCCCGGCAAGGATTCGATGGTCACAGAGATCTGCTGATCATTGGTCACGGTCATAAAGTCGAAGATACCCACACATCCTCCAACTAACCAAGAGGTACGAACCTATCACGCTCATTGTCACGAAACGAATGGAGACTGTTCAGATCCCTGGTTGGAATACTCGAATTCCAAACATATATATATACCCCATGCACTATTTCCGCCGCCCATCTCACCCGCCTCAGTTCCTTAAATACCCACCCACCCATTGCGTATCTCCAAGGAGTACTGCTGATTTCTTACATGTTCCATGCTTCTTCGCACGTCAAAGACCGCAAAATCGACAGACCTATCATGCTTCAAGCTAGGTATGGCGAAACGCGGATCTATTTAGTATTCAGTCGAACTTGCTGGCCTGAGATTTGATCGTTTTACCGAAACTAATTCCATGCTGTACGCGTAGCCAAGTGGGATAGCTCGATAAATAATTGACGGAACAACCTTGTACACTGCTGCTGCTGCGGATTATATTGCTGTACTTGTCTGTATTCCATATTGGTGCAAATATGTATGGGTTTGCCTCGTGAGGCATATAAATGTTTTCCGCTTGGCTAGGAACTTATATTTCGGTAGGGTATTGCACGCAGTGACAACGGTCACGTTACGGCGCCAACGGACGCTGATCTGCCCAGGCTCGTCATATGCTAGTGATCCAGGTAATTCAATCAATAACAAGAATATAGTAACCCACACACCGTGCAACCCTGTTGTCACCGCCATCATATACAGATCCAAGATGACGAATAGCACGAAGCCAGTACGGCGGCTCACCTTTGCTGCTCACGGTGGTGCAGTCGTGACATGTCTCCTCTTTTCTCACAACCGTATTATCTCTGCTTCAGACGATCATTCTATTCACGTATACTGCCCCACCACTGGTAACCAGCTATGCTCTCTGGAGGGCCACGAAGGAGGTGTGTGGGCGCTTGCAGCCACCAAGGACACGCTCGTGAGCGGTTCTACGGACAGAACAGTCAGAGTGTGGAATCTTTCAAAAGGTACATGTGCGCATGTATTCGGGGGACATACTGGCACCGTGCGATGTCTGGCCATCGTCAAGCCGGAGTGGCATGATATCGAAACTGAAGATGGTAGGGTCAACAGAGAGAGGTGGCCGAAGCGCTCCATGATTGTCACTGGCAGCAGAGATCATTCACTTCGCGTGTGGATCCTGCCCAGACAAGGTGACGAAGAGTACATGTGTTATGGTGCAAATGGTTCTGAGGGTGACCCTGCGGAGGTGAGTCAGAATTTGTCTTCTCACTTCCCCGCTCACAATGGTTTTAGGAGGATGCAGATGACAACCCGTATCATTTACGGTTACTCACGGGCCACGAAAATGCAGTGCGCTCCCTGGCGGCTCGTGGAAGAACCTTGGTTTCAGCAAGTTATGACTGTACAGTGCGAATCTGGGACATGATTGACGGTGTCTGCACTTGGATTCTTGCGGGCCACGCACAGAAAGGTGTGTAGATGCACAGCAACCGCCTTTGTTGCCTCAATTCATGTGCACCACAGTGTACAGCGTTGTCTTGGATAGTGTCCGTAATCAGTGTTGCTCTGGCTCGATGGACGGTACAGTTCGCATTTGGAGTCTCAAAACGGGACAATGTTTGCATGTTCTCCAAGGACACACGTCGCTTGTTGGCCTGCTCGGCCTGTCACCCTCTCACCTTGTTTCCGCTGCTGCTGACGCAACCCTTCGCATTTGGGACCCGTCTACCGGCCAGCTGCAGCACACACTTGAAGGACACACAGGAGCAATCACGTGCTTCCAACACGATGAATTCAAGGTCCTGAGCGGTTCGGACGGCACACTCAAGATGTGGGACGTGCGCGATGGCTCTTCGGTTCGTGATCTGCTGACAGGCATCACAGGCGTCTGGCAGGTTGTGTTTGATGGTAGATGGTGCGTTGCAGCAAGCAGCAGACTCGACATGACGTACTTGGACGTCTGGGAATTTGGGGAGAATACTGACGACCACGAGTGGATGGGGGACAAGGGCAGAAGCATTTCCGATGAGGGTAGCGAGGATGAGGCTGACCCTGATCAAGACGATGGCCCCCTTGAGCTGAGCGATCGAGTGGCATAGTCGGTTACGACTCGGCTAGCGACTATACGGCCGATCTCCGAGATGACACTAGAAATAGTGCTTCTGGTACTGGAGACCCCAGAGAGCACCGGACCTGCGCTGTCACGCGCAGCCGTACAACGCCGAGATATGACATGTAACCGTCATCGACGGTGGTGAGCATAAATTGTGTAAAATGACCTATAACTCCTATATTTTTATTTTGTTTATGGAAATTTTTGTAACCAGTTCTTTTACTTGTTTCATCGAAGAGGACCAACCATCTGCACGCTAAAGCCTCGTTCGTGCATTAGGAGTACCCGGTGGCTTAATGCCATCCATGACTAACCCTAACCTAGCCAACCTTTTTGCTATCTGATTTCAATGACGTTGACCTACTAGTGTGAATATTCGGCGCAGTGCTCCCGGGGGCCTGGCTGACAACGCAACTCCGGGCCAACAAGCGTGTGAGATCCCTATCGGTATCTAGCCGAGTCGTAACAACTCACAGCTACTATGCCCGAATAGGAAATGGATCGGTGCAGATACGGATAAAGTGTTTCGACTTCCGGTAAGCCCGAGAAGCGGCTCTAGAGCCAGTAAGGGACACCGGCGCCGAGCGAGGCGCCGCAACAAGAAACTTGATTGGGAGAGACGCGGATGGTAGTAAAATACAGCAAGAAAAGAGTAAATTTACAGTAGGACAAGGCGTAAAGAGAGAAGGGAGAAAAGCGAACCTGACAATGACATGCGGCAGTAAAAAACCCGGAGGAAAAAGCCTTCATGGCATGCAGGGATATGAAGGGAAGGGAGGCCTGGTTGACAAGTCTCTTAAGTGACTGAATTGCTGACACGCGGTCAGTTCCCGGTAGTCCCGTGCCTCTTTCCCAGGAAGCAGCGGCCCAAGACCAGGTGAGGATCGTTCACCACTTTCAACCTGGGCTTCACTTTTCTCGGCCGCTGGTGTCTATTATGCACATGCTCATCAATTCAAGCGGATTTTTATTGGGAGGAATGATGGATTGCTCTTCTCTCGTCGACTCGCTCTGCCTTTTAATCAATATATTTACCACACTAGTGTGGCTGTAGAACTCCGGGGGAGTGCCATTGACATAGTTCTCTATTGCGTAGGGAGAGGATACTACCATCATAGTATTTGACTAAAATATATATGGGTCCAGAGAATAAATGATGGACCCCATAACTTGAAGGATCAAAGACTACGCACATGACGTACGCATATGTTTTCCTATTGATCAGGACAATATTTTGTTGGAGTACTGCGAGTGCTAGAAGCTACTAGAACATTGTAGTAAGCTTGCTCACAGGATATTTAAGTCAAGCCACCATAGTTAGATTTCCTTACGCGTTTGACAGAGCTCAGACAAACGCGATTGTTAAACTCTCCAAAGTCCGCACCGAAAACTTAACATATTTACTATGCGTAAAATTAATAGATGAAAACATACAGACATACATCAAACCTGTATTATAATTTTCCGAATATGTTTGGACCTTACTTTTATGAATTGACCCAATAGCTCGCTATTAATTTGCAGATCAAACCCCTGCCAGCGAGGGCCCGATCCAGACAGACAGCGAGCAATATTCTGCAACCGCCCCACTTGGGATCCGCTTGGGACGATACCACAATTGTCTGATTTCTGCTTACTGCAAGCTTCCTCCCGGGCCATGATGAGTGGTTTCAGGGTAATCGAGTCCCCGGGCCCATCCTCATAATGATCGGTAGGCTCCTGCCACCAAATCACACAACTGGCCGGAAGACAGGGTCAGAATCATCCACGACCGAATCATAGAGCAGTCAACTTCTAGATAAAACCACTCGCAATATTTTAGATTCTATCACCTTACCCGGTACCCCTCACTAATCCACCAGTTTTCAACCACTCTCATAACAAGCGTCACTGACATTGGCAGAGCGGAAAATATCAATATCCCCAGGACTTACATTATTGAACTAATGATACTGAGAAACGAATGTTAATATGTACACAATATGCATGCTATGGCGATTGGGACTGAACTCTGGCAACATAATTTAGCTCGAAGGGTTGAATCGTGTCAGGATAATATCCGCCGAGGGAAAGTGCAGTGTGCGTGCATCAGGTGTCCCAGTGAAGTAAATAAGATTGAGTGGAAACCCGTTTCGTAGACCCCAAAGATCCTGCCCGTTCCAAAAGGGGTAACAGCCCATATGCTTCACCCCGTTATAACCAGGAATACCAGTGTCGATCCTGAGTCGCAGCTGTTCAATCGTATTATTAAGAACACAGACTAAAGTACTTACCTCAATTCGTCCCTCTCTCCAGTCGAGCGCAAAGCAAGTCGACCAGGCGCAAAGAACATGCGGAGAATATCCGTCCCTTCCAGTAAAAACGCTTCCAAGTATAGTGTACCCTTCTCTACAACAATAGTTGCCAGACTTTGTCCGTCTGAGCTGGACCATTGACCCGCGTACAAAGCCGTTGCGAGTTCGGAGAGCGCGCCGTCGATGGCTGGCTGGAATATCTCGAATGCCTCGTAGGCAAGCTTGGCCGCGTCGGGGTAGTGCCCAGCCATCAACACCACGACGCCGTATGAAGTCCCTGGATGAATAGCAGCGGCCGCATGTACCCCACCCATTGCGCCAACTACAAATGCACATCTTTGAGTCTGTAATGGGGTATTGTATTTATGACTTACGCTTCCAGTAAATTTTTCGAGCGCGTCCATTAGAATCTTTTGCCTTCACGATTTCCCACATGAGACCCACTTCTGTCCAGTCATCTTCCTCGAATGCATGTGCAGGCTGAAGCCAAAAATCCATAGTTTCTGGGGATATGAGACTTGTAGGGTTTGCAGGATTCAGAAGGGTTTTCGTAACTATGATCATGTCAGACAAAGATGAGAATTGGCCTGCCGCAGGGTTCATTGCATCCAAGAAGTCCTGATCCTATTCATAGAATATATTAGACTCTACATTCACTCATTTTGAACTGAAGACTTGCCGCCACTTCAGGGCCTAAAGACGGAACAACAATTAGGTGCTTGTTCGCCTCGGTGGCCAGGAAATGGCTTCCGTTGAGCTTGAGAGGATTGAAAATGTCCCGCTGAACTAGTTCAGCGTATGTCTTTGGTTGGCCAGGCCCGTAGAACGCTTGATTGGCAGCCACCACCGCAAGCCCGAGCGCACCAGTTCCAGCATTTGAATACGATGGATATTTCAGTGGGGGGGAAACAAGCCGAGTCTCGGCAATGGATTTCAATAACCCTTCGTTGGACGGAAATGGAAGCCCATTGGTCGGTGGGGGACCACCACCCTTCATGTTTTTAGGCCACTCAGCAACGTTCGCAGATGGCCAGTCTCTCCCCAGTCCTGACAAGTGGGTCCCAAGCTGGAGAAGCGTCATATGGGACGAGCTCTTGGGAGCGGCATCGGATGAAACAAAACCGTCAGGGCGAGGAGTGAACTGAGGGAGGTATTTCGCAACAGGGTCATGCCTATCGCTACCATTATTCAATCCGCTGATATTTTCGTGCTGAGGTGCTCACCAGGATAGTGCTCCCTTTTCAGACAGAATGAGTCCTTCCAAAGCTAGGAATAGCTTAGCAGTGGACGCTATGCGGTACATAGAATGACTATGGGTCAGCGGTGACCCAGTTTCGTTTCCTCGCATGACACCAAAATTTTCTTCGAATATAGCCCCGCTGGACGTGACTACCGCGACCGAAAGGCTATCAATGTCTCCTTTGGAGAATCGCTTTGTAAAGTGATCCCTGAGATGGTCAGATGCATTCTGGATGAGAGGGTGGTCCGTCCGTGGAGGCGTTCCGATGAATAACTTTGGGAGGAAGGGTCGACAATTAAACCGTTCTGTCTCATCCTCCCCGTCAAAAACGCGATATGGACGTCGTGCTTGGATACTCCAGAAACCAGAATAATGTGCACCCAAAGCGAGGGAAGCGAGGGCAACGAGAATAGGTCGCAGCCTCAGGTATTCCATGGCGCAAGAGTCAGCGACAACCAGTACAAACGCTGACAGTGACGATCGATATTACAGGGCAGAATAGAGCCTCGGCGAGCAAATTTGCCATAGGGCCATCCGTACCTTTACTCCGAGGCTATCTCCAAATTCGAACTTCCCTGAAATTTGTCTCGGAGGACTTACGCCACTGTCAATGAGTTTTCCTGCATTCGGTGATTAGGTTTGAGTAGAAAGACTAAGTTGCCTGGAGTGGATCCAGTTTATATGACCAAGAAATCATGTAGAAAACCGCCGTTCCCAGTGCTAGCATGGCGACATCACTGTAGTATTACGGGCAATTGCGGCTCCGCACATCACCCATCACCGTGATGGGTGATGTGCGGAGCCGCAATTGCCTGTGACGACACGGTCACTGTGATGGCATCACAGTGACCGTGTCGTCACACACCGAGCGAAGCCTGGACCACGCGTGTATCAGTGCCCGAAATTTTGAGGTATACTTTTTTAATTTTATATCCATTGAGTGAGCCATACTTATTAGTGGCTGTTCCAATAAGCAAGAACACCGTCGCTTAACAACCCGTAACCGGTCAATGCTGTGGGCACTGGAGGGTTTATGTTGGGTTCGGCGCAAGCCTTGAAGCTCCGACTTCATCTCAGAGGAGAGGTACCAAGATGCCGCGCTAGGGGGGTCGTCTCCTCACGATGCTGCGTTGGCCACAACACCTCTCGCGTCAAGGTTTCTTTATATTATCGAAACAGAGATGTATTCTGACAACTTGTCCTGTGCGAATAGCTGAGAATCAATTTAATTATGTCGTGATGTATATGTCTTCTGGGACGAGTGACAAATGGCTTGTGAGGCACGTAGTTGAACCAGTCACTCAAGAATAATTAAAAAAAAAAATTACAACAATGACCTCTAGTATGTTTTAAAGTGATCCCATGAATTACTTTCCTGCTCGGGGACCGGTGGGGCAGCACCAGGCACTATATTCATGTCAGACAAAGATGGGAACTGACCGGCTGCAGGGTTCATTGCATCCAAGAGGTCCTGATCCTATTCATATAATATATTTCTACATTCACTCGTTTTGAATTGAAGACTTGCCGCCACTTCAGGGCCTAAAGACGGAACAACAATTAGGTGCTTGTTGGCCTCGGTGGCCAGGAAATGGCTTCCGTTGAGCTTGAGAGGATTGAAAATGTCCCGCTGAACTAGTTCAGCGTAGGTCTTTGGTTGGCCAGGCCCGTATGCTTGATTGGCAGCCACCACCGCAAGTCCGAGCGCACCAGTTCCAGCATTTGAATACGATGGATATTTCAGTGGGGGGGGGGGAAGCCGAGTCTCGGCAATGGATTTCAATAACGCTTCATTGGACCGAAATGGAAGCCCATTAGTCGGTGGGGGACCACCACCCATCATGTTTTTGGGCCACTCAGCAACGTTCGCGGATGGCCAGTCTCTCCCCAGTCCTGACAAGTGGGTCCCAAGCTGGAGAAGCGTCATATGGGACGAGCTCTTGGGAGTGGCATCGGATGAAACAAAACCGTCAACGCGAGGCCTGAACCGAGGGAGGTATTTTGCGACAGGGTCATGCCTATCGTTCCCATTATTCAATCCGCTGATACTTTCGTGCTGAGGTGATCACCAGGATAGTGCTCCTTTTTCGGACAGAATGAGCCCTTCCAAAGCGAGGAATAGTTTAGCAGTGGACGCTATGCAGTACATAGAATGGCTATGGGTCAGCGGTGATCCAGTTTCGTTTCCTCGCATGACACCAAAATTTTCTTCGAATATAGCCCCGCTGGGCGTGACTACCGCGACCGAAAGGCTATCAATGTCTCCTTTGGTAAAGTGATCCCTGAAATGGTCAGATGCATTCTGGATGAGAGGGTGGTCCGTCCGTGGAGGCGTTCCGATGAATAACTTTGGGAGGAAGGGTCGACAATTAAACCGTTCTGTCTCATCCTCCCCGTCAAAAACGCGATATGGACGTCGTGCTTGGATACTCCAGAAACCAGAATAATGTGCACCTAAAGCGAGGGAAGCGAGGGCAACGAGAATTGGTCCCAGCCTCGGGTATTCCATGGCGCAAGAGTCAGCGACAACCAGCACAGACGCTGACAGCGACGATCGATATTGCAGGGCAGAATAGAGCCTCGGCGAGCAAGTTTGCCATAGGGTCATCCGTACCTTTACTCCGAGCCTATGCCCAAATTCGAACTTCCCTGAAATTTGTCTCGGAGGACTTACGCCACTGTCAATGAGTTTTCCTGCATTCAGTGTTTAGGTTTGAGTAGAAAGACTAATTTTCCTGCAGTGGATCCAGTTTATATGACGAAATCATGTAGAGAACCGCGGTGACCGTGTCGTCACGCACCGCAGAAGCGAAGGCTGGAGCCTGGATCGCCGAAATTTTGAGCCATACATTTTTTTCCCCCCTAATCCATTTATATTCATTGAGTGAGCCATACTTATTAGTGTTCCAATAAGCAAGAACACCGTCGCTTAACAGCTCATAACCGGTCAATGCTGGGGGGGTACATGTTGCCCACCTGTGGACCACGTACTGTAAGTGGTTTCGGCCATGGATCCCCTGAGCAGCCGGCGGACTTACCCTGAGTGTGGACTGTCCACCACCGGACCAATGGAGGGTCTATCAACCGGTGGTGGACCATCCATCAAAATCAGGTATGGACGTCCCACTGATTGAGTTTGTTCTTGCCGTGCTGAGCTGAAAGCTCAAAAATGCAATCGGAATTGGGCAAGCCCCAATTCTGATGTCTTGTTCAAGTTGGAAAATGCAATTGCACGGCCGAACGGGCTCTAAAGTTACAGTTTACAAGCACACATCAATTCTCAGGAGACAATGCCTGTTCATTGCGCCTCCATAAACTTGTCGCCAGTATCCAACCAGCCATCATCAGGGTTTCCGACCGGCTCCTCCGTATTCAGCAGCCCACTCTTCAGCCAGTGGTAACAGCCTGGGCCCGCCGCCCAAAAGGTTTTAACCTACGCACCGCCAGAAGCGACTCAGGCGTCTGCCGTTGATGGCTATCCAAGAAGGACCTTGAAGCGAGAAGTTGCGCGTACTGAGCCTTCTGTCCAGGTTCGATAACTTTGTACACGGTGGGGGAGCAGCCATATGCGAAAATACTATATCGCGGGTGCTTCGTCGAATCAGCCCGAGGTCTGAGTCCGCTGCTAGAGCCTCTTTGTGGGATATCGTCCTTTGGAGTTTTCTCCCTCATCTTTGATGCAGGACCACTTTCCGGGTTTGATGATGCCTTGCCTATAAGCTGGGGCGTCTTCCGCACTTTCATGTGCGTCATGGCTAGAGATGGCGGGGGAACTTGTACACCTAGTCCCATGATAAGCGTGATGTAAGGGCGACTCTCCGCTCTCGCGCTTGTTGACTTCGACGTCGACTCCGAAGGCCTTGGGAAAAGGTGTAGACTTGCGTCGTCGATTGCATAAGCTTGCTTCGTCCCCGCCGTAACTCGTCGCTTTATCTGAATGCAAATAGACGTCATCACTTCCTCACAAAGCTTTTCATCCCATAAAAGGACAGGAAGCATGACGTCAACCATGTAATGATTCGAGTGACAGACAATCGCCATCCCTCTGAGAAAAGCAGCGTACATAGCTTCCGTCGTCGTGGCAGTGTCGTCGGCCATTTTCACGAAGTGAGTAAATCGGATTTTTGCGTGCTTGAAAGCGTCCCTCAGTGTGGCATCTGATTTGACGTTATCGGGATGGGAACCAAGAATCATGTCCGCATAATTATCCCTAAACAGCTCTTCAATGAAGGTTGTCAAATTGCAACCTTGACTATAGAATGGGGCTTGAGAGCCATTTGGATGATCCTTCTCCACGGCTCGATCATAAGCTGCAGTGAGGATTACACGCGCCACAAGTTCGCCACGCCCACCAAGATCCAGGAGTCCATTGTCCATATTGGTCTCTAGCCGATCAACCACCATGGACTGACTTTGTTGCCGGAATGCATACATCTGTTGCGCGGCAGCTTCGGCTAAGATGGGCTCGGATGGATAGCCGGAATGGAAGGAGGCTCGATCCTGCGGAACTGAGAACATCACCCTCATGTGGCTGGCAACTTGGGCTGACTCCATCTTGAAAGTATCTCGGTTTGACCTATTAAAATCAAGGTTGAGTCGCACATCAAGCACAGCTAGCACGGCCTCCTTCGTTAAGTTCTGGATAGGCGATTTGGGTTTACTGTGACACATCAACTTGGCCCGGGCAAAAGGTATGATATCGAGGAGCATGTTGTCTTTGGACTCCCCTGCATTTTCTAGCATTGCCCAGAATCTAAAATTGTTGATAAACAACCAGGAAACGCTGGAGATCAAGCAAGAATCTTACAATGGTCTCCCAAACTTTGCCATGAATGCAACGTCAGACACCTCCTGCAATGTGTATTGATGGGATTTAATGGGAAAATCCTTATGGCAATCGAAAACAACCTCGGTGATGGGTGCCTGTAGGCCGTCTGCATTTATCCATGCGCGCGCAGAGTTGGCCAGAGGACCACTAGGAGCAAGCGCTTCCATATGGAAACTGGTGGAGAGGAATATGACAAAGAGGGGATAGGCTCGGAAGATCTCGAAACACGAGCAGAGAATGTCACAAATATTCTTATTATCGGCCTCGTCGAAGTAGAACATTAACTTTACGTCCTCTGATACGTCCCTAGACGTTGTGTCGGGTGAACCCACAAGGCCATCCATGACTGATAGAAGCTTTTTGAGTTCTGCCTTCGCGGCCGCCGCTACCACGTCAAAGGGATCTTTGTATTTTTGAGGGTTGTCTGGATGACTGTCCACTATGTCAGCACCAGCATGACCCTAAGCATGGACTTGATGTATCAGCACATTCAAACAGCCAATCGATGTGCTTACAGCTTTTGCCTTATCAGTGGCTGCATTGTATAAACTGTCGCGAACACCGGTCTGCTCTAGATGCTCCCGCCAACGTCCAGCCAGAGCCTCCCGACTTTTGGGGTGGTCAGTCCTAGTGTAAAGGTCTTCTAACGCAACTCGGACCACTTGCAACGTGTATAGAAGGAACGAGACATATTGCGATTGCACTGCCGCCACATCCCGACCAGATGGGTGAGCGAGGAATTTACGAACCGTCTCATCTGGAGGTGGGAAGGGGAGATCTAGATCCAGATGCATACCGAGGATCAGTGACAGTCTTAGAATACTCATAAAATCAAGTTCACCCTTATTATCAGCTTCACGGAGGTTGAACGGGATTGTAAAGACGAGGTTAGATTGTTCATGAACCATCCGAGACTTTCCTGTACCAGAGCTTTGGATGATCGCAACAGAATTGGCGTATGGACGGCGACGGTCCATCTTGTTAATACTCCTGTATAGAAGACGATGATATTGGCCCGCATATGGATTATCCCAGGGGTTCTCGATCACTGGAACGACAGGTAAGCGAACTTGCGAAGGTTGACTCTATACATAATGCACCTTTCCCTAATGTAACATGTCACCGGGATTCGAAGCATTTAATTACTGGAGGCACTCACTCTGGGCGGTCTTCTCGGGCTGATACTGTACTGCGGGCATGTTTGGAGACATTTCTTGATCTGACTGGATGTTTGGCTGTTATCGACGTGTTCAATGGGTAAAACCTACTTTGTAGGACTGCTGCAGTTGACATTGTAATGGTAAGGATGCAGCTTGCTGAGAAGAAAGAAGAAAAAAACTCAACGCATCCTCCGGACCGAAGCAAACTTTTTCTTTTCCCAGGCAGCCGCCACCAAAGACTCGAGCTCAGGGTCCCCATGCAGTAACTCACCAGCCCCGTCAAGATTGTCGTATTCATCATTCAACCGACCATGACTGGTTCGGACAATGTCGCTTAAAATTAAGGCGGGGAATGCCTTGTGAACCCCAAAAAGCTGTACATCTTCGTTAACTTGTTGTACAACCTCCTTGTCCAATCCAGTGTCTTCTTCATCAGAGAATGGTAGGTGGGGCTTGTCAAGGCGAGGTTTCTTTTGTTGAGGGTTGTCACTCGAAGTAGACCGTTTCATGTGGGCAGAGGTGAAGTCCAATGAACGTCAAAAGATACTGTAGGGCACAAGTCCGAGGGTGCGTTTGAACTCTGATCCGACTCATGTCATGATGATGTCACTCCGGCTCAGCGCAGCTCCTTTTCTGCTTAGTAAGTCCATTAACACTTTTCAGTACTTGCTGCCCATTTTCTCCATAGTAGGTCCATTAAACACGTTGAGCTTCAGAGGATTGAAAATGTCTCGCTGAACTACTTCAGCGTGGCCTCGGTTAGCGGTCACCACCGCAAATCCGAGAGCGCCAGTTCCAGCATTTGAATACGACGGATATTTCAGTGGGAGGGTGGGGGGAACAAGCCGAGTCTCGGCAATGGACTTCAATAACTTCGTTGGACGGAAATGGGAGCCCATTAGTCGGTGGAGGACCACCACCTCATCTTGCTGGGCCACTCAGCAACGTTCGCGGATGGCTAGTCCCTCCCAGTCCTAACAAGTGGGTCCCAAGCTGGAGAAGCGTCATATGGGACGAGCTCTTGGGAGCGGCATGGGATGAAACAAAACCGTCAACGCGAGGCCTGAACCGAGGGAGGTATTTTGCGACAGGGTCATGCCTATCGTTCCCATCATTCAATGCGCTGATACTTTCGTGCTGAGGCGCTCACCAGGATAGTGCTCCCTTTTCAGACAGAATGAGCCCTTCCAAAGCGAGGAATAGTTTAGCAGTGGACGCTATGCAGTACATAGAATGGCTATGGGTCAGCGGTGATCCAGTTTCGTTTCCTCGCATGACACCAAAATTTTCTTCGAACATAGCCCCGCTGGACGTGACTACCGCGACGGAAAGGCTATCAATGTCTCCTTTGGAAAATTGCTTTGTAAAGTGATCCCTAAGACGGTCAGATGCATTCTGGATGAGAGGGTGGTCCGTCCGTGGAGGCATTTGAATAACTTTGGGAGGAATGGTCGACAATTAAACCGTTCTGTTTCATCCTCCCCGTCAAAAACGCGATATGGAAGCCGTGCTTGGACACTCCAGAAACCAAAATAATGTGCACCTAAAGCGAGGGAAGCGAGGGCAACGAGAATAAGCCGCAGCCTCAGGTATTCCGTGGCGCAAGAGTCGGCAACAACCAGCACAGACGCTGATAGCGACGATCGATATTGCAGGGCAGAATAGAGCCTCGGCGAGCAAATTTGCCATAGGGTCATCCGTACCTTTACTCCGAGCCTATGCCCAGTTTCGAACTCCCCTGAAATTTGTCTCGGAGGACTTACGCCACTGTCAATGAGTTTTCCTGCATTCAATGATTAGGTCTGAGTAGAAAGACTAATTTTCCTGCAGTGGATCCAGTTTATATGACGAAATCATGTAGAGAACCGCCGTTCCCAGGTCAGCTTGGAGCTGAGGAGCTTGCGACGAAGCTTCCCTCCTCTGACTAAACGCACCACCCAACAGTCCACTTGTCACGAGTAGCGGCCTCTGTTCGGATGGCGATAGGCACCGTTCACGCGCACGGACCGTTTCACTCCCACTAGTCAAGGCTCAGAAGCAGCGACTCCTAAACAGGTCTGGAAGGGCGAGCGGTCAGGTTAGCGGTAGTCCCCTGATGAGAGCTTTCGTCGGCTCGAAACCGCTACACACCCGTCTCCCCTAGCAACCCTCTTCCCTACCAGCAGAAGCCCAATCTTCGGAGACGGCTGTCTGCGGTAGGTGCAAAGGTTGTGGTCTGCCCAGCGGCGCTCTGTTGGACGCAGCGACCCGCGGCAGGTAGCATAGCTAAATACTGTAGTATTACGGCCAATTGCTCACGTCGTCACACATGTGACGGCACCTGAGCAGCAGGAGCGAAGCCTGGACCTGGATCAGTGAATTCAGGTTTGAGCGTACTTAAGTATTAGTGGCTGTTCCAATACGCAAGGAACGCCGTCGCTTAACAACCCGTAACCGCGGTCAATGCTGTGGGACGGGTACATGTTGCCATGCAAACGTCCAGCATCAGTCAAATCATACCCTCGAACGCCTGGGCTATTGACGAGAAACCGTCCTCATTCTAACAGGCGTAAAAGCAACAGACACTCAGTGGGTGATAGTATAATGAAACATGAATTCTACACCAGACCGAGGGTAACAGAACATACCAAAACTACCGACGCCGAAGTCGGAACATCAACGGGACTCCGACATCTGAGCAAGGTAATCAGAGAGCTAGAAAACAAGTCAGACGGGTCAGCAACATGCTAGCACGATGGCAACACACCTTAAGCGCTCCACTCCTTATACTCTCGCCAACATTCTGGACATCTGGGTTGGCCATTACTCTGCCTACGAGATCTCGGGCCGCCGTCTCAACTGATGCCATGTTACTACCAGGTTCACTGATCAGTCCTCCAGCGCCACCACCTTGCATGTCAAGATCCTGCTCCTCGTCGCGTCCAAAGTATTGGTTTGACGAAATAGAGGTAGCACCCTGGAAAGAGGAGAGCCGTGTTTGCGCCTCAGCCACCACGGTAGGATCATAGGCATCTCTTTTGAAGTACATGTCGGAGGATATAGCCTTTTGAGAACCGAATGTTTCGCGCGCATATGTGGGGTCATCTTCCGCAGCGCGAGAGTTCCTAACGTGCGAGTGAGCCTCTGGGACAAAGATGCAGGTGGTACTTACCTAGATGTTGTAGATGAAGCTGTGCTGGCAGAGGCCGTTGCTCCGAATCCGAGTCTATTCATTCCCATCCCAAGTCTCGCCATGTCCTGACTGCTGCCTTTTTTGTGACCAACAAGCGGTCCTTTACCAGGTGCACCAGTACCCGCAGCCTTGTTCGTAACATTGTTAGCCGGAGCAGGTTTTCCGAGTTCCTTCGCTTTTGCTTGTTCCTCAGCACGCTTTCGTGCTTCCTCCTCCTCCTCTCGCTTTCGGTCATAGCCTAGCTGCTTTATTCTCTCTTCCTCAGCAAGTGCTCGACGCTCTGCCTCTGCAAAGTCAATGGGAGCCGCAGCTTTCTTGGCGCCTAGCTTTGCGGGACGTGCAGAAGGAGCAGTTGATGTAAGGCTCGAACCGAGGCGTGCTGCGCCGACTTTGGGCTTATTTGCTGCAGATGAGGTGGTTCGAGAGGCTGGGGGTGCGGGAGATGCAGGCGGCGTTGGCGCAGCAGAGGGTGTGGAGGGAATGCGTCCTAGGACGGGTGGAGCGGACTTTGCGCTTGGGGCAGCCTTGGGAGCTGCAGGCTTTGGTTTATCCCAGGAAGAGAAAAACTCATCCTCAGCATCTTCAGATGTGGACGGAGGCGGCAGCGCCATGGTATCTACGCCTTCTACAAATATGCCCTCGGGGTATCTAGGAACATCGGTAAGCCAACGGTGTAGGATGTAGACCAAAGTATCTGATCGGTGGATACCTGAGAACATCTTCCTTCACTCTTCTCGCTAGCTCCTCCTTATACATATCTGCCACCCGATGTGTATACTTCTTCTTCGTATCCGAGTCGTTTAAGATGCTAGCCCCGCCGTGCCGAGTGAAGAAGTCTCGTGCAGAGCTGTTCCCGGCTACTTTCATGGTACGCAATTGGGAAAGCTGCCAGCTGTCCAAATTGGTGGATCTGCGTAGGGCATCAAGCATCTCTCAGTGTACTCAAGAAGGGGCCTACCGGACAAAGCTGATATGGACGCCCATGTTTCTGTGGATGCTAGAGCAATCGAGACATATATACACACCAAACGTGACACTTGACCACGTAGGGTTGCGTGCTTGACAATCGAAACAAGCCTATCGATATCGTAGAACGAAATAGTATGTGTTGATTATGGAACCGAAATACCAGACAGAGACATACCTTGTTTGCTTTTTGAGATCTTAACACCTTGAAAATTTGCTCAGTCTCTTGTTTAGTCGGGTCGCTCATGTTCAATGTCGAAGAGAGCGTGGCACGTGAGTGTGACACAAATATTTGTCACATAGGCACAAGTTGAGGCTTGAGCGAATAACTGTCGGCGAATGCTGAGTTTGTTACTTTGTGTCATTACACACATTTGTCAAGAATACCCTCGCTTCTTGATTACACAAGTAGATTTCATGCTCAACAGTCTTCAATTGTTGCCTGATACGTGCGTCTCGACCAACGGTTGGACGTGGACCGCGTGGCATCGCTCGAGGATTTTATCTTTCGGGAGTCATTTGAATTATGCGATTCAAACCTGTCTGGCGTATTACGCATGATCGCCACGAGATGTAAACAGAAATAAGTACATGCCTTCGTCGCGCCTTGGATTACTCCTAATTAGCACTGTCGGAATTAGCAGGCAAGCTATCGATCCTCATTACCTCTCTTCCTGCTAACCTGGCCCCTGTCAAGGCAACCCACTAGCGCGTTACTGTTCTCAGCCTACTGCGGTCACTGTTGGCATGTGTTACAACTATGCAAGTAACATCAAGATCGTGTCCGGAGAAAATGAGCCGTTACTGGATCGTGCAAAATGCGTCACAGTGTGCATGACCTCATGGAGGGCAAGGAAGTCATAGCATCTACCCAACGGCCAGCCGTGATCGAGCTGGTCGACCATCCTGACGGCCTTGCTGTCGCCGGTCCAAGGTGGGAAGTCTCAAGAAGAGGTTAGAACCCCAAGATCTAAGCACAGATCCCGTGCAACGTGCATCTTCCCCCTCCCCCGCAAAACAGCATCAACGCGGTGTCGAAGACATTCCAGACCATCTAAAACGTTCCAGTGATTAAGTCAGCCTTATGAACAGATCAAGTGTACGTTCATCTGCCTAGCTTTAGACTGATCCTAAATGGTTCTGACAGTCGTTTGACGGTGCCAATACATTCTGGGGTCAAAGCGCTGCAAAAGAATCTATCATATTCAGATTGCGGTATGTGCAACGATGTTGCGTTGCGACTAGTACATAAGATTGTTTTTCCTGATCACACCCTGTTTAGAATAGTAGAAGACAGGACTCTACAGGCTTATTGTTTCTGCAAGGACAACGCTTTTAGGAATGAAAATGCAACTCGTTCCTATGGCTTCACGTACTGTTCAATTGGTTCATGCCACTGGTAGGGTCGGAACAACTGGCATTGGAAAAACTATCTAATGGTAAATCCATTCATTTTTCTTGATTTCTCAGCTCATTGCTAACAAATAGGTGCGTCTTATCAAGTTCTGTCGTTACTCAACAGACGGTAAGAAAATAAGTGTGCATACGGAATTCACTGTGGTCTGTGCGTCTCCATAGTGTATATCGAGAGCCCAGCAAGGTTTCGATGAGTTATTTGCCAGCTGGCTTCACGTCGAACCTGTGCTTCTCCTGGACCGGCCAAGCTCAAGATTTCACCAGGTCTCTATCAAGGACGCTGTATGAGACCTATCACAGACTCATTCGCGAGGAACGTAGACAGGATGTTGCAGTGGCTCACATTCCATGCTCGCCTCATATCATTGCAAGGGGCTTTCGGGATCCTGGGCATCGAACCTGATGCGAAAGCTGGTGGTTTATTTGACCCGTGTCGGCTTTGGGATTCACGAAGTGTAGTAGCCATCTATTCCAGGCTCATCACGTTGCAATCCCAGATGTCGGGAGCAATGACACTGAAGCGAGGCTGTCCGAAAGTATGTCATTTCGGAACACCTACGGCAAGGGGACGTAGCACATCGCTCATATTTTCATTGCTAAAACCTGCTGGCTTGCCCTCTGCGGCTCAACGAGTTTCATCGCATACCCT
Organism: Gautieria morchelliformis; assembly: GCA_015179125.1. Lineage (NCBI taxonomy): Eukaryota > Fungi > Basidiomycota > Agaricomycetes > Gomphales > Gomphaceae > Gautieria > Gautieria morchelliformis. Next base: position 82,949 of record WHVA01000390.1, on the reverse strand, counting down.
CCTACGACCTATCTGCTATTTGAATATCTAGCAATTCACTGGCTCCAGTACGATGCATCAGTGATGCTGGTTCTCTATATGGAATGATGACGGCCCTTCTTGTCCCAAGGATGGTATATGGAAACCAGCTGTGCTTCTTCGATCCACCAGTAGAAGGCAGGGAATATTGTTTAGTAAACTTCATTGGCTGCGCTAGAAAGAGTATCCCAATCGGTTGAGGCATGGGCCGGACGTACTAATGCCCAAGAGGGAAGGGCAGTGCGTCACTGTCCGTTCTGAGCCCTGATCTGGTACGTTACTGCCGAAGAAAGGAGTGGATACCAACCCACAAATGGGGACAGTTTGTGGCACTGCGCTGCGGCGACGACGTCCAGTGGCTCTGATGACATCGTTCTACTTGGGAAGGGAGTTGAGGACAACTCACAAGGAGACTGTATAGCAACGCGCTACAGGTGGCGGCGGCCAGGGCTTCCATTCCGATCTTTTGTTTACTGCTGGTGGCGCGGCCATCAATGCCTCGGAGAACAATATCACGCTGCGCTACAAACGGCTTCGTTTGAGGGAACGATAGGGTCGTTCTGTGACTGCGGCAGCGGATGTCGAGGGGGATATATTGCAACGTGCTGCAGGCGGTGGCGTTTAAAAATGCACGATAGGAACATTCGATTAATGCTAGACATGTGAGTAGATCTCAATGCACGAGAGGGAAGTTGGCTAAGATGGGGGGATTGTCCGCTTTGTGAAAGGACTATGGAAAAACGGCAGGAACGGATGGCATCGCGCGAGAACCAGCATCGTTTGGGGACTTCCTCGCCATTGTAGCTCACGTGAATCCTCGAGGACAACAGGTGGCAAATACATGCTCACATGCCCACAGCAGTAAGAATCAGCTGAGCTCCGGTGGCACAGCATGCCGCAATTGATACAAAAGATACACATAAGATGATGATCAAGCACCAAGATAGAATGGCATTAAAGGTCCACATGACCGTACGTACTGACATGACTTACTCGCGAACCTTGCGCAGGAATGGTGACTGGACGCGGCTCCGGGAATGCGACGTCGACCTCCATACTTAATGTAATATTAATATGTCGCTTAAGTAGACATATTAGGGAAGGTGGGGGGAGTAAATTGAAAGGTATGAACAGGCTCAGAATTTCTCTGGTCATTGCATTCCTCGTGTAAATAAACAGCTGGAAAGGCGCATTCGGCCATCAAGCTTCAAGCTTCAAGACAGTAGCTTGAAGATTGAAGCTTGATGGCTGAATCCTATGCTCCACCTTTTCTTTCAGTCCGTTTGATACATGAATAAGGAACCTCCAGTCCAGTAAATGCCATCATTACTACTTTTATACTATACTGTATGTCCCTGCGCGGCTAGTCTATAGGTTAACGTTTAACGTTTAGCAGCGGCATGGCGCACGCACCCCGGGGTTACTCGGTGAACGCACTGTCCAGCGTTTGAAAGCTCAAGCTCCGCACAGCTTTGGCATACCAATCGCAAACTGAACATCACAGTCACAATCTATGGACACACTCCAATCCACCCGTGAATTGATTTTCAAACTCGCAGGCGACCGCGACACGCGCCTCCACACCTTATCAACTGTCGCTGACCCTCATGATGTTCAGGCAGCGCTCGAGGCGTTACCGCCTTCGTTGCCTGAACGGGGGTTGGGACCTCAAGAAGCGCTGAAGGTTATACTGAGGGATGTTATTCCAGGTCTGGCGCCAGGGCATTTAGGTCCCAGGTCTGATCATTGTAATTACCGTGCCGCCCATGAGGAAGAAATTGATAGAGACCCCTTGTGCAGGTATTTTGGATTCATCACGGGCGGAACACTCCCTTCATCACAAGTTAGGAAATTTTCTTGCGAACGAAAAAGGATAGCCTCACTCTGTAACAGCTTGCCGACTTTCTCACCACCATTTATGACCAAAACGCCGGATCAAACCGAGCTGTGGGTGTTGCTTACGCTCGTCTATAGTTGAGCCACGTTTTTTCCAGGAGGAAAGCATCACTGCCGTGATTGAATCGCGCGCTCTGGAGTTTGTCCTTGATCTTTTCAGACTCCCACGCGACAAATTTCCCGCTCGTACGCTTACCACCGGTGCCACTGCGGCTAATATTCTCGGGCTAGGTAAATTTTCAGGAGGTGGCACCGGAGCTTTCTCACTCATTTTTCTATACACTGTTAGCCCTTGGCCGCGATTACGCCGTCCGGCACGCGCTTGCGTCGTCGACACACTCCGTGTCTGAGGATGGATTTGGAGGCGTCACGGTCAAAGTGTACAGTGACAGACCACACGCATCCCTTTTGAAAGCTGCTGCGACTGTGGGTATAGGCAGGGCAAACGTGATTGACCTCGGAAAAATTATTGGCGACAGCGGCACCATCGGCATCGAGCTTGGTGAGCTTGAAAAGTACTTGAAAGAAGCCGCACCGGGCTCTGGGACGGCTGCTATCGTATCACTTAGTTTTGGAGAAGTCAGCACTGTGAGTGCCCTTCTAAGAGAACCCTGAGTATCAGTGCTTGAGTCGCCATGGCAACTTGAAGGGCGACTTCACGCCGAACGTTCATGCAATCCGTGCGCTATGTAACAAGTACTCGGTGTGGCTCCACATCGATGCAGGTGTGTGACACCGTGCCATAATTAAAAGCTGTGTTCCATTCAGCTTCTGTACATGTCAGCATTCGGTGCCTATGCACGCCTGGTCCCAGACGTCGTTGGCCACCTCGCTGAAGGTCTCGAACTTGCAGACAGCATCGCCTCAGACGGTACGATGTAAAGCTCTCATTAGCACCATCGAGTCCCAAGCATTTAATTTTTCTGTAGCTCACAAGTGGCTAAACGTACCCTACGACTGCGGCTTGTTTTTCTCCCGTTCCGTCGAGCACCAGTCGTCCGTTTTTGGCCCCTCACCTGCCAAGGGGGTCCCTGCATACCTTATGCGCGCAGGCCCCCTTGCAGGTGCAACGCCCGAGTTGGAAGCGGCGTTACGCATCCCGGATCCAATGAACATCTCCATCGAGAACTCCCGGCGATTCCGCGCCCTACCGCTCTACACGGCCCTCCTCGACCAGGGGAGGGCGGGCTACACTGATATCGTGCGACGCAATATCCTGTTTATTAGACAGCTTGCTGCGTGGATGGGCAGCGCAGAAGGAAAGGGATACTACGAGGTTCTCAACCTTCGAAAGTCATCTGTCCCGCCTGCCAGTGGAGCGGCGCCGACCACGCCCTTGAACATGCTCTTGTTCCGCGCAGCATCTTCCAATCCTGTCAAGCCGTATGTAGACACGGGTGGCGCGGCGCTGCTAGTAAGGGCTATTAATGACACTAGAAAGGTACAAGTCACTCCTGGCGCTGGTGCCGTCAGAATTGCAGTGTCGAACTGGTGCACTGGGCTGCAGGCCGTGAAAGATGGTCAAATGGAGAAGAGTGACCTCGAAATCGTAATCGACGTGCTGCTTGCTATTGTCGAGCATCCCCCTACGTGGATCAGCTCATGATGGCATGGGGAAGGCTCCCAGAGAGCATGTTAAAGAGCTCATCTTGGCGGCTTGGACACATCGGGTGCATCGATTAATATCTAATCACAAGACATTTTTACGCTGAACGCGCATGACCGTCTGCGGACATTTCACTGAATTAGGCTGTGTGAGCTGATGAGGCGTGTTGGTAATAGACAGCTATTGCCTAGTAATACCAGACAATACGCGACGTATGAAGAACCATGAACAGGGCGGATATAACAAACAGAGCGTGCCGAACGTTAGGGTTGGCTAAAGATACACTCGTCGCTTCGTGCGCAGAGTCGCGCATCATATGTAAAAGTGTAATACAGTTAACAAAGGGAGCATATGCAGTGTAGCGCCAGAACTGCCGGGCTAAAAAGCATAGAAAGATGCACGGAGTTTGCCACTGTTCGCGGTTGGAGTGGGCTTCGAACGGATGCAGTAGTCTCGAGGTCGCGAAATTACCGCATGTCGACGATGATGTCACTGCGAATCGCCGACCCGTTCTGGTTCGAAACACGCTTGATTGTGCGAACGAGCATTAACAGCGAAATACTAGAACGCAGCCACCAAATGCAGCGACGCTTTAGAACGTCATATTTCATACCTTGCATTATTTCCGCGAAGACAATGCCGTATCGTATCGTAAGCAGATGTAATGCGTCGCCGTCAGTCGGGGGACCATGAGACATGGGATAGTATCATTGGCTTGAGCCTTCGCGTTGGCAAGCGAAGGCACGTGCCAGCCAAACATTCTATGCCAAAAGAATCCAGCGGGACAATCGAGACTTGGCCGGATTCGTGATGTTTCGATACTTGTTTCTGAGGGACTGCGAGTGGGTTCGCAAATCTTACGAAATTGCTGTCAGCGTGGAGGGTATGCCAAGCCAAGGAAAGTTTCACGCACAGCTGCTTAATTCAAGAGTTATTGACAGATGAGGCGTTTCGGCCGAAAGACAGATAGACTTTCCACGTGCGATAAACGCTTATTCCTTCGCCAGCGGGTGGGAACGGTACAGGCGTCATGAGAATTTCCGGGGGAAGGGAGGCGTTCCGCAATTGATGCCGCTCGGGTGGTGTCATCTCCCACCGAAATGTGGGGGTCTCGACATTATAGAGGTGATACCAGATCGCCGACATCAGTGCATGAAACGGCTGGATTTTGGCAGCTGCGTGTTTAGACTCGGTCTGCGAGCTCTGCTTAGACATGTGTCCTGTTAGCTCGCTTCGAGAGCCAATGGAGAGAAAATTTTGGGGTGTGATGGATCGGGCTCATTGTCGGTGTCAGCAGCGTAGAGCTAGAGCGTGTGCAGGGCCGAACCATAGCGGGAGTCCACTATCAGCTGGCTCTCGGTGTACGCCGGACGGGGAGGCAAAGAAAGGAAAATTAAACTACCTCGGAACTCCCCGCGGTCACTCGCCTGAGTAAACCCCATGCAGATTGCCAGGTCGAGCTGCCGCGAGGACCAACCGCCTGTCGGATACCCTACATTATCAGCCACACCCACAACACGGCTCGGTTCCAGCAAGCGCCAGACTGCGGTATATAGTCCACTGCAGCGTAACCTTGTCACTTTGTCCACAGCCTACAATTGATCGTCCTCCTGACTATCATGTCCTCCTCCACAACGACAAAGACCAAGACTTCTGTCTCAAAATCGTCCTCCTCTTCAAAAGTCGTTGCTCTCCCTAGTATGACACACAGCCTATCCCATCTCCCCAACATGCCCAGCGTAGACCCGCGGTGCCTACACTACGGCGGTCTGGGCGCGTCAAAAGAGGCCAGCCAGGCCAAGGTTCGTCCTTGTTGCTCGCCGTACCCTCCAGGCCCACTCATGTCCGGTTAGTTGCAGCAAACGCTGCAGCGTCGAGATCCTCAGGCGGCATATGCACACAGTCAACCACCGGCGTACTCTGTTAGTGGCACAGTCACCCTAGGAAGCGCTTACTGACACTGCCTGTTGCCAGTGTACAACCCGTAAAAGCAACGGGGCCGATGATGGCGACTTTTTGATGATGAACAAGGTATGTCCGACACCGCGCTTGCTGCTGCGCCGCGTCTCACCTGCGATACCAGAGTCGCAAAAAACCGGCATAACGCGCGTCAATGTCGTGTCTGTTGCTCTGCTTTCTCCGCTCTCGCTTTGTTATCTTCGTTTTTGGCTACACGTTAGACGTCTCGATCACTGTTTCACTAGAGCGCATCTTCCATTGGGGACATTGTATGTATGGCATGGGGGTCCTTTTCTTCCAGTTCTGCAGTGCAGAGCACGCGTTTTCTGTATTTCTAAGGGCATGGGTGTTGAAAATAGTATCTACCAGGGTGGATCTTCATATGATTTGCACGCGCCTTTTCGTTTGCGGTGGACAATCATGCAAGCTCGGCTCGGGCCAAGCCCACCATTGCCGCCCTGTTGCGTGAACAATTAAAACTGAGGTCCTAAACGGGCACACACGGACTGTCGTAATTGTCCAGACTTGCGATCTGAGATCTAGATTGGACCCCCCGATATGTGGCCATCTCAACTGACGACTGGATTCGGGGCCGTGGATCATTAAGGATCATTAAAGTGATACTAAAGAAGCGTTGATAAGGACCCGTCGTACCTCGGTTAAGCCGTCGTATGTCAACTCTCTCATCGTACGGAAAGCACGGCCTCGGAAGCGGACAGTGTGCTCTACCAGCACCGATGTTTATCATCTTTTCCATAGGCCCGCAGATCAGTGGCGATTTTGAGGGTGTGGCCGTAAGACAGGAGTTCCATTTCCGTGACGTTACGAGTGACATGGTCACGCCTTTCCCGTTGCGGGCGATGGGCTCGAGGCCACCCCGTTTACAGAGCCACCGCGATGGCAAACGCCACCAGCCCTGGAAAAATAGCGTCTTGACTCGTTGCATTCGAACGATGGACGTGGCGGTGGCTGCACTCGTTCGGGCTGCATTGCTTCCAGTCGCAACCTCTGTGCGAATTCAGACACGGATTTATGTTACGTACAGGCGGATGCCCTTCCGAAGGAAGGCTATAGGCACAGCAGATCGGGGGAACTCCCCAAGTCCTTATCAAGTCGCCGGGGGCGATTTATGCCTATTAGGCTAATAAGCTCTGCAAAACACGTGGGCTCGGGGCGACCTTCCCACTGCTTCCCCGAAGCATGCAGTATCATGACTACATCCAATAGTACACTGTGCAAAGCGGTATGTCCGTGGGTCGATTCAAGCAAGTGCGGCAGGGTAACTGTGGAAACATCGAAACAGAACGCGAAAGATAGATAAGGATACAGCCCGTGGCAGATTCTCGGTGATGCAAAGTATATATTTGTGTCGTGGAACCACCGCTACTCGCCTGCGAAGAGTCTGATGACCATGTACGCTGTCGATCCGCAAAACCGCGTAACTGCAAGATACGACTTTCGGACACGGGGACTTTATTATCAAGGAATATGAACGACGTACATGCAAGCCCTGCCACCGAGAACAGCACAAATGACATGTAGCCGTTTACGGTGTTGTTCGCACCTCGGGTGGCGGCACTTCCTGTGGCACTCCTGCACATGTTCCTATCAGTGCCTGTGATCTACGATGGGCTATGTATCACGTACAGAATCGCTGCAGCGAGAAGAGCCTGTGGTTCGTCACGTCAACAACCAAACTCGCACCGCACACTAACAAGACGTACGTTCGACAATGTCCACGCCAACAAGACACTTTTATTCCAAACAATTAGTCCACGAACACACATAGCGGAGACACACACTTTGTCCGGAACTGCCGGTAATAGTCCTCTTGTTGCGTCGCCGGGTCTGGTTTCGACTCCACCTTTGGAGGCTTTGTCGATAACACGACGATGGCGTCTTCGTATGCCGCGTTGATGTCTCGGTCTTCCGTCGGCACAGCCACCTCCACCTCATTGGCCTTTCCACCCGACGTCTTGACAACACCAAGATCAGTGCTGACTTTGTTATCACCTTTTGTTCCCCAGGACACATCACTACGTAGGCGTCAGCATGTAAGACCAATCAGAAGGGTCGTGCCGACATACTGGACATTTGCGAACGCATAAACATTGAGCACTGCGATATAAGATGGCGCCATCAGGAGGTATTGGAGGAATGACGTGATCATATGCCACGGTTCAAACTGTGTTTGTGTCAGGGCCTGCCCCGCGCTAACTGTAGCAAGACGTACGAATAGGAGCGAGGAGATGATATACAACCCTAATGTCGCTAGCAGAGAGATGACGATATCCCGGAAGATGTGGTTAGTGAAGATATCTGAAATACCGAGAGGTTTGCCTGATTCTTTCTGGATATTGCTCAAGCCATTGAATGCTAGGAAAAACGCCGAGAACTGGCATACGGAGGTCAGAAAACTCGTCATCGCAGTCCCTGGTTTGGCGCACCGTCATGTACACTGTGACCACTCCAAATCCGACGATGGCTGTGGTATAGGCACGCTTGGACCTGCGTTCCTGGTCAACATAACTAGTTGATTCCGTCGGATTAACCACCTACCCCTGCGGTCGATTCCCAAGGGATATCAGGAAGCACATCACTAAGAGGCCTAGGTAGAAGAAATTCAAGATCGTGTTGAGGACTTTAATCCACCCTCCGATATGAAAACTTGGATCCTCTAACGCATTACTCAGGATGCTCTGATACGAAGGGTTGTCAGGTCGGTGGTACATGACCGAAACACACCATAGGCCGACATACAAATGCGATATAATAGTTGCCCTACGCAGGCAATCACGAATCATTTTCACGATCGCTAGCGCACGAGGGGAAACTTACGAGTGCGAACCAGGAGAAGATGAGGTTGAATGTCTGGTATACCATCTCAACGTGTATCCAGAACTTGCGCGCGAACGAGTGCGAAGAGCGATAAATATATCCGAACTTGACAGTAGAATGGATGGCGGCAAAGAACGATCCGTTCAGCCACCGTCGACGTTGCGAGATGAGCTCGGGGACCTAAGGAGTAGCACAGCTGAGATTCGGGTACGCAGGCACCGTTAAATGTACACACCTCATCAGGCACGTCAGTCACCGCATAGGCGGATTTCACGTAGTGCAATATCCATGCACCACCTCGTTTGGACACGAGCTCCCAACACAAAATACGGTCTTCTGCAAGGTACATGTTCGCCGTGAAGATATCTGCGCCTGCGCCATGCTATAGTCCACGCATTAGCGCCGCTCTCTAACGATATTTAGTCAACACACCATCGTCTCGCCCAAGAAGTACTTCTGCAATGGTCCCTCCCCGAGCGGGTCGTTCTGTAGCGCAATAAACCGGTACGCACTGAATGCGCCGGGAAGCACGGTAATGTACCCGAACACGCTCTCCAATGGCTTGTCCAAAATGTTGCTCATTTTGTACTCAAAGTTCTGCGCCGCGACAAGCGGGTTGAGTAGGTTGAGTCCCCACTTGCCTTTGAGCGCGACAATCTCGCCGCACGCACCACCAACGTTGGAGTTGATATCAAAGGCTTTCCAGAGATGGTAAATAGACGTTGGACCAGGCATGGTACCAACATCCAGCAGCACACAGACGTTGGGCTACGGCGCAATGATTCTAGACACGTCGGGAAAGAATAAGGTGTAGCGACTCACCTGGAGAACTTGCCCAAACGCGTTGAAAAACCACCGATGTGAGTTGATTTTCTTCTGGTTCTTCTCTTTGAGACAGAAGATTAGCTGCACAGGCATGATGCCTTTCTCTGAGCCTTCGATTTTCATCGAGGGCGTGACCGAAACTGTGGCGGGATGAGACAAGATGCACCATGGCCAATTGACCTTCACTCACCCTGCGTTGTGTACTCGTAAATATGTGCTGCAACAGGCTTGCCATTGACGACGTTCTAGAAAAAGTATAAGAAGGATCGCACAACGGTTACATTATGTCATCTCACCTTGGCGATGCCATCCTGGTATGCACCAATGGTGGCGATGATAGACAGCGTGCGAGAGTTGATTTTCATGCGCCCGTCGCTCACAATACAAACAACAACCTTTTTCCAGCCCTCCTTGCCCCACGTCTTTGACCTTTCACGCGTACACAAGTGCGCGATGTTTTTTATCACACCATGCATCGTCCGACAGAATAGTTCCTCGTCTTCGTTATACATAGTGAGAACGATGAAGAGTTCCGTACGTCGGGGTGGGTCATAGAGCACCTGTCGGAGAGTGTAACCTTCCTCCATGAAGTTGTTCGGATCGCACGTCGCGGCCGAGTAGCGCATGTAGGCGAACTCGCGCTCCGTGCGCATTGGGCACATGTTGAGCAGCTTTGACGGGACAGCCGCATCGAGAACAAAATTACCATGGAACAGCCTATGAGATTGTCAGCGAGTGGCAATGTCCCACCGGTGCCACACTCACTCGACCTTCTTCATGGTCTTGTACCGGCGCGGGACCCGTTGAGGAATCCGACCGTAGCGAATGTTAGTGCTCTCTTCTTGATCTTCATTAATGGAAGGTTCATATGAGCCTGGAACGCGCGAGCGAAGTGATGCAGTGCCAGCCGAATTCTCGCGCTGAAGCAGAGGGATGTCATGGTTTTGATTAGCCTCGAAGGGGTCATCATGTAGCTCGTAAGACTGGGATATCCTCGATGATGGGTATGGTAGACCGCCTCCTATGTAGTCCGTCTGGGGCTGCCCACCTTGCAACTGAGGACGATATGGGTCGAGTGGTGTACTGAACGGATCTGCCAGTGGAGAGGGATCGTTGTAAGCGGGATTCTCGTATGGGTTCGGGGTCGCAGTGGTAACGGGATAGGGTAAAGGCGGCGGCGGTGGAGGCGTCGGGTTTGGATATGAGACGGGTGGAGGCGAGAATGAAGAAGTATAGGGTTGGTATGGACCCTGGCCGTAATTACCCTGTGGGCAGCGTCAGATTCTCAATTTCAGTGACCGGGCAAAGTGGCCCCTACCTCTGGAAACTGAGACATGGTAGTAAGAGGAGAATAGCAAGCTGCGGCCTTTCCCACTGCTTGCCACCGTGCAAGGCGATGCGGGTGTCAAGCGGTCTGATGTTACGTCAGCAGCTGCCCTTAGCCTTGTGGCACGTAGTAAGTACTTACATTCGAGTTCTTCCTGTTAACTTGCATGTTCATTGTTTCCTCGCCATGCTTGTACCAGAGCCTCTTATCTGTTGTGCGGAGCCAGCACTTATTCGCTTGCGTTAGAAACTATCTTTGGGATCAGCACAAATTCTCCAAGTCCATAACTGTTTAGCTAGCTCGATGAAAATCCATGCATAGAGGTAACTTTCTACGTCTACGAAGCACGAAGTAGAGAAAATAGAGATGGCCGACAAGCGACCGGGCCTTGTGGTGTTCTGTACTATCCGCTTCATGTTAAGCGTGGCATCTAATTGACTGGTCACTATTTTCTCTCCTTCAGCCTCGCCCGTCCAAGGCTCCGGTTGTTAGGAATCGGTCGTTCCCCCGCCTCCAGACATCATGGCACTACGCCACGTCTACGTTGCGTGGCTGATAGCGGCCCGCAATAATCTCTACCTTCCGAAATTCGGGAAAATAGACTTGGAACCTGACTCGGGTCAATACATACGGGTGCCTGAAGAAAGTCGCTGGCGCAGTAAGAAAAATTGCCGAGTGATCACGTGACTTATGTTTGTCAGTACTAATGTCACATTTTTTTAATGTCGCACGCTCTATCAAAAGTCGTACCATCCCCCCCCTGAGATCCCCTCCATGGATTCGCGCCTTGTAACCAGCGGTTCTGTCACTGAAAAGGACATTGAGGCCCTTGGAACATCGAATGTCGACCAGGCGCCTCAGAATGTCTCAGATGTTCCTTCTCGAGAGCCAGAACACGTGAATTTGAGTTCAAAAGGTTTTTTTATTGCAAAGCCACATATTTCGCACTCATTGACACATCTACCCTTAGCTTTGTTGAGATCATTGTCTTTCTTGGACAGATTTCTCGCCGTATGGATACTGTTGTTCATGGTTCTTGGCGTTATAATTGGGAACTATGCCCCCAACGTACAACAGGCGTTTCAACTCGTCACATTTAACAGTGTTTCTTTGCGTGAGCATTGTTTCTTTGCACACGTTCAAGTCGAACTGTCGCTTACAGTAACATGCTTCTTTGCCAGCCATTGCAATCGGTAACACAATAGATGACCTCGTCGTAACTATGAAGCCGCTCACACTACTCTATAGGCCTGATTGTCATGATGTGGCCTGTTCTTGCAAAAGTTCAGGTAAAAAGTTTTACCCATAACTTACCGTGGCTCGTGTTCAGAAGCTAACGCGTGTGTCAGTACGAACTATTGCCCATTATCTTTACATCTCCAAAGATATGGATCCATATTGGAATATCCCTTGTTTTAAACTGGATTTTTGCCCCGCTCATCATGCTGGGACTCGCCTGGGCTACTCTCCCCGATCTGCCTAATTACCGCACAGGTGTCATTCTCGTGGGACTAGCCAGGTACCTTTGTAAAAAAAAGTTCTCGTCAAACCTTCTTACTGAAGCCTCTCGATGCGACAGGTGCATCGCTATGGTTATGATTTGGAATCAACTTGCCGGTGGCGACATGAACTATTGCGCAAGTAAGTCATGTATAATGGTGGCAATATCAAATCTTTCTGAATTGGCCAACACTCGCAGTTTTGGTTGTTATCAACTCTGTACTGCAGATCATTTTGTACGCCCCTTACGCGCTCCTCTTTGTCAACGTGATCGGCGGACAAGCCGGTGTGCACGTTGATTATGCCTCAGTCGCAAAATCCGTTCTCATCGTAAGTTTTGAGAAATATCATCACTGCTGCAGCTGAGATGCCATGCCCTAGTATCTTGGAATCCCGTTACTTCTTGGTGGCAGCACGCGTGCCCTCGTTTACTTCGTTGCAGGACCGAGTGGCCTCGCCAAATTCCTCCGATACTTCTCCCCGGTTGCTCTGATAGGATTACTGTACACCGTCATCGTCATATTCGCTTCTCAAGGGAAACGAATCTCCCACAACCTCGGTCCTGTATTCCGTGTCTTCGTCCCGATGATACTTTACTTCCTCATCACATGGACTCTCACTTTCTTCGCAATGTGGTGGTTTTCCAGGAAGTATCGAAACTCGTCGCGCCCAAATATTTTTGGGTATGACATAGCCGTAGTCCAAGCATTTACTGCGGGGAGCAATAACTTTGTGAGTAACTGCTCTTTCCGACTTGCTATCGGCGACGTCACATCCATTGGTGCAGGAACTTGCCATCGCCGTTGCTGTAGGGGTGTATGGCGTTAATTCAGAGCAGGCCCTGGCAGCTACTATTGGTCCTCTTGTGGAGGTGGGCATGGAATCCATGTATAATCTACATTGATGAATAACATACGTTATTTAGGTCCCCGTCTTACTTGGCCTTTCCTGGGTTGCTCTTAAATTCGAGAGGCGTCTTCGGTGGGATCGACTCAGTGACGGCGAGGAGAGGAAGTAAGTGAATGAGATGGCGAGATGCCTTTCTTGAGTGTCCCTTGTAATTGTGTCAGTGTTAATGACAGATAGTCGATCTCCAAGTTATACGCTGGTTTTGAGCCAGGTTGAGTTCTGTGCATCACTACTAAGTAATGATATTTTAATACTAGTCATTCAGTGCTTGCGGCATTTGTCCTGGGATGAAGCTGCATCCTGAAACATAAGCAAAAGCGCAGGCGGAAATAGATGTTCTTCTTCCGCAGTGGCGGTCTACCAACAATTCATGGTCGGAAGTCTCTGTATACTTATAAAGGAAGTATCGGTGGCGCCTCTGGTCGTCCATAGCTCCCTCGAGGATGAAGTATATAAACGCTACCTCATTCCTACCAGTGATCACATTACTACACCGTGTACATCTCGTAATGCCGGATCCAGGCTGAACTGATTGAACACAACCAACGGTACATGCTAAGTGCGCAGACGAATTAACTTGTTTCAGCGGTCATTACCCCTGGTGCAGCATTCAACGTTGATAGGTGGTAACCGTCTCCCTCTGTGGCTCCGGTGTAAGTCTCAGTTTGGTATGCTCGTTTACGCATGTTCAGGAGCAAGCGACTTCCGAGCACGGATGGAAGCGCCGCAGACCATCTGTGAACCGTCTGAATGAATAAAATCTAAAATGCATAACAGACGACTTGGGATACGGACGGGTTAACAATGTTGATGTATGTGGGGAACCGTGCCCAAATCACTGTACTGATGAGGAGTTCGGCGAATATGCTGAAGTATAAAGTATGATAAAAAAACTACCCCAAGAGAAGGGACGAAAAATACCCACCCGACGAAATAGATTAAACTGAAGATATAATATATGTAATGTCAATGTGGATTGTTGCGGGGGGATCCGTGATTACCTGTCGCGAGCGAGCATATGAACCACCGGACTCCCACCCATATGCTTGCTTGCTCGGTCAAGCTTCCATGCGCGCATCATTACAAGTGCACATAAGATGGGCTCATATATAAGCGCAGGAATCCAGAACAACGCAGAGAGTGATATGACACCAGTGTATTCACAGCCAGTCGGGGTAGAAATAATGGGTAGGTCTGGTTTGGGGGGAAGCTTGACGAATTCCTGGTATTGTGGAGAAACACTTACGCGAAATATGTGCCAGTGTCACACCCACTAGAATGGCCATTGTTGCGAGCTCCATCGCGCACAAGCTGATAAGGAGCAGCAGTATCTTATGACTGCGTTCGTACAACACATAAATCCGCAATTGTAGGATGACTGACCCAAATCATGATCCCGAGCTGCCAGAAAGAGATTGAAAAGACTCACCTTGTACTGTAATGGTAGTGACAAGTATGCTAGGGATAAAATTAGCGGTGAATCCAGGAAGTCATAGATCGAAGGTTTTGCGTACATGATATCGTCGAACATCAGATACACTATACAGCTGAGAAACACTTAGGAAACATATGTGTGATAAGTTTGTCGTCACACATACATCTATGGGAGCAGCAATTAGGAGGCTCGTATCATGGTCGAATATGAGATTGGACCCACGCACTTTTGACGAGACAACTCCACTTGGAGTAAGGGGAACTAAGTGAAAGATGTTAATTAGGTTGAAGAAACACATGCATCGGATAGAAGGCGTAAGCACTGGTGTCAAATATGAGCCATAATGGTGCCAAAAAGCGATTCTAAAATTTGTTTCAATTTCACGACTCGGCAATATCGGCAATACGTTGCATACGAAAATATAAAGCCAAAAACCCCATCTTGTCTTGTCTTGCCACCAGACATATTCGATCTAGAAAAATAATATTCGACAAGAATATATAGAGAACGTGTCATTGTACTCGCCTCTCTTCCCAAAGTTATAAAGTGATCATAGGCAAGTAGCCCTAGTATCACACAAACTTGTCGTTAGGGTAAGCATAAACAACTGGAGCTTAGCTCCACCTAAAGCGCCTGCACGAGACTGCTTCCCAATATTTACTGTAACATATTGAGGTTGTAAGTTGGCGACAGGAATGGCAGAAGATTGCAAGAAAAACATACAGGCTTGCTGAGCAGAAAGCGAAAGTGCTGGTAAAGATACCATATAGAAAGCCTGGCACTGTGGGTAGAAAAAATCATGACTTTATATCAATCATCAATCCTGTAAAGTCCAATGAGAGCTGGGTAATTGGGCTGAGGTTGGGCTGAGGTGAGGTGACTGCATGGGAGCGGCCTAGCCGGAGTTATACACGGTTTCGTCATGGTTGGCGCCGTGCGGTGCTGAATGGTGGTAATCGCCGGTGAACAGCGCTGGCCACCAGCGTGCAGCAGTGCTGACTCATGCTGTCCACGGCCGACCTGTATCTCACGGCCTCAAACACCAACGCAGGGTAGACACCCACCATGTGTCCTGCGATGAGTGCTGCCTGTCACTCATATACAGCGTGAATCGGCGCCGAGGCCTTGAAGAAAACAGGTTGAGGTCGACAGGCTTGTCACTGCAGGAAGACCGAATTGTCCACAATCTGTCAACAAGGCTGTCGACCCATAAGCCATGGGCTTGGGCGATTCTCCATGCGCGCGCGAGGAAGGGGCACGTGACACGGGACCCGCGTCGCGACTCTACTCTCAGTGTAATCGACGCTATATAGCTGTTGCTAAAATGAATAATGTCATTTCATATCGCATTTCGGTCGCCGACATCGCGCGTCTGCACTGCAGGAAGACTGGGGACTTAACTTAAGTACATTACGCACCGATAAATCAGTGCAGAAGGTACTAATTTTAAGTGCTCGCGTACCTGAATTGAAGTGCACCGGTCAATTGGCGCAACCCCGAAATCTAGTAGAGAGAGTGGTTCTTTCAGAAACAATTCACACTGATTTTCAGCCTTATTTGTACTTAAAACTGCAGCTGTAAAGAACAGAAAAGCAGTGCATTATAGTACTGAAATGCAGTTCTGAAATACATGTAAAAGTAATGGGATTGGAAAACGGCACAGGCACACGAGGTGCGATACGATGCAGGCAGTGTTGGGTGCATTTATGCTCCTGCACCAAAATCAAGCATAATATATTCGATTTGCTGTATGGTGTTTCAATCTCTTCTCACATTGTTCTTGTACCATGCACCCATCACTCTGATTATTTTCGAAATTTTCCAGTCACTCCTTACCTCTCCATTTCATCTTGTTATTTCTATTTTCACAAGCGGCTGCACCCAGCGGAGTCTGAAATGACTTCGACGTGCGAGCTCTTGGGCGCTAAAGGGCCGGGTAGTAGTATATGCACAGTGAGACAGATTTCCCCCTCTCTCAGTGACAACTAAATTCACTGAGAGAGGCAAGTAAATTAGTCTAGTGTTCTTTCGATTTATTGACCTAGAAATCCTCTGTAGTGAATTAATTTCTAGGTAGTGTATAATATACTTACAGTGACAACTAAATTCACTGAGAGAGTGAATTAATTTCTAGTCTATTCTTTTGAGCAACAAGTCCATACCTACTGCCTATACTTCCTGTCCTCTACAGGGTTATGGGCCCCAGAGACACTTCTGAGAAGCTATTGGGTGTTGAGAAGCTTGCTACTGATGGAAGTAATTGGCCATTGTGGCGAGCCACTCTCATCAGCTATTTCGAGTCCAAAAATCTACTCAAGCATGTAGAAGGGAGAGTCACTTGACCTCCTGATCCTCCAGTTATGCCCCCAGGCCATATTCTTACAGAAGCTGAGGAAACTCAGATGGATAAGGCTGAGGAGAAGCTGGAGAGATACCTTGCTAGAGAAGGACAAGCCAAGACCCAAATCATCGTCTCAGTGTCAGAGTCATTAGCTCTGATGCTACAGAAGCAGAAGACAGCAAAAGAGACTTGGGATGCACTGGTCAATGAAATGACCAAAAAGCCCAAGATGGTCCTCACCAGCCTGCAGAGACAACTCCGCAGTATGAGATGTCCTGAGGATGGAGATTTGAGAGATCATTTAGACAAGGCCCAAGACCTATATGCTCGTCTTAATGAGATGGGAGCCAGAGTTTCTGAAGAAGAATTCATGGACATTATCCTTGCGTCACTTCCACCATCCTATGAGGCAGTCATGAACACCCTTACCACTTCGCTTGAAGAATGCGGGATGCCATTAGTCCCTGATAATATTATTAGGGTACTAAAGGCTCAGTATGACAGGAAGAAAACACTCCTGCAAGAAGAGCAGGTGTTTATTGGTTCATCTACTAACAAGGACCAGAAGGGGCAGAAGGCGCATATATGCACCAACTGCAAAAAGCCTGGACATTCCATCGAAAATTGCTGGGCTAAAGGAGGTGGTAAAGAAGGTCAAGGACCATGTCAGAAGAAAAAAGCCAAAGGCAAGAAGAAGAAGAAGGGTAAAGCAAAAGTGAATGTTGCCGAAGAAGAGTCCTCTTCTGAGGAAAGTGGTGATGGGCATCTTGCCTTCACCAATTTCGACGAGTGCTTGAATTTCAATCTGAGCACATCCTCAGGAGTTATAGTCATACTCGACACCGGAACGACATCGCATATGACTCCTCATAAAAATTTATTGAGGAACTACTGTCAATTCTCACAGCCGAGGACTATCCGAGCAGCCAACAAAGGCACCTTTGATGCCTTCGGTTCAGGACTGCTCGTATTATCCAATAAGGTTGGAGATAAAACAGTAGAAGTCACTTTGCAAGATACATACTATGCACCAAAAATTGCTGCTACCCTCGTCTTGATCGGTCGGTGCGATGATGCTGGCTACGACATTCGACTCGGTGGCCAGAAATGCACGATATCTAACGCTGTTGGAAAGGTATTGATGCAAGCACCAAAGGTCAATGGTTTATATCGACTAGACCTCCAATCACCAAGTGCTCAAGCCCATATGTGTTTGTCTGCCATGGAAATTCATCAAAAAATGGGGCACATCTCACAGAAGTCCCTACAACATCTATTAAATCATGGCATGATATTGGGCATTGAACTGAGCTCCACAGGCGATAGAATTGTCTGTGATGCGTGTATTCAGGCCAAGATTGCACGCAAACCTCTTCCTCGAGAACCCAGAGACCGAACATCAAAATTCGGTGACAGAATTTATTCTGATGTCTGGGGACCTGCAAGACACCTCACGATCGATAAAAAGTCATATTATGTCTCTTTTATTGATGACTACTCAAGAGAATCGGTGATCTATCTCATGGCAAACAAATCAGAAGCATTTTCAAAGTACAAGCTCTACGAGGCTTTAATGCTTCGACAGAGAAATGTGCACATCAAGGCACTTGTTTCTGATCGAGGGGGCGAGTATACGAGCTCTGAATTCGAACAGCATCTAGCCAAACAAGGCACGAAGCATCAGTTGACGGTACACGACACACCAGAGTCTAATGGTGTTGCCGAACGTCTGAACCGAACTCTCACTGAGAGAACTCGTGCCATGCTGCTGGACTCAGGCCTTTCTAAGATATTATGGGGCTATGCAATACAGCATGCCAATTATCTTAGGAAAAGGACACATACAAGAGCTCTACCGGATAAAACGCCCTACGAGATGATCCACCATGAGAAACCGAATCTCAAAGACATTCATGCGTGGGGAACTGAAGTCTATGTTAAGGTCACTCAGGGAGATAAATTGGAAGCTCGTGCCAAGAGAGCTCGGTGGATAGGAATTTCTGCGCAGAGCCATGGTCATTATATTTATTGGCCTGACTCGCACAAAGTTTCTGTCGAGCGGAATGTTGTGTTTGATTCAGAGATGAAGAAGGGAAAGGTCCCAATCATTTCTATTGAGGAATCCAAGCTACCTACGTCTAGAGAAGAGAAGAAGGCCATTCCGGCATCAGTCCCAGTGCCCGGTTGCTTAGTCAGCGAAGAGGCAAAGATCGAAGAAATTGATGAAAGTGCACCAGAGGAATATCTTGAAGAGCTGCAACCTATTCAGGGAGTTGATGACAGACCTAGAGAAGCTGAACCGATAAGGAGAAGCGAAAGGATCCGTCAACAACAAGTGCAGCCGGCCCCATCAGGTCCCGTAACAAGATCTCAGACTCAGAGACAAGCTGGCGCACATATGACTACGCTAGCTTACGAGGATGTTGAGGACCATAAAGAAGTTTTATTCGACCAAGAATTATCCTCCGAGATTGATGGCATCAGTAGCTATGAGTGTGCCATCAGTGCGTTTCCAACCGACGGTCAAAACAGTGACAAGGCACCGGATTTGAGTCAAATTGAACCTAGCAATGCAGACGAAGCTCTGAATAATCCTATGTGGAAGAAATCAATGGACAAAGAGTACGAGGCCCTAATCGACAAAGGAGTGTGGGAACGAGCTAAACCCCTCCTGGAGCCAATATTGTCGGTAATAAATGGGTCTACCTTTGGAAGCGTAATCCAGAAGGGAAACCAATAATGCCTAAATCGAGAATGGTCGCCCAAGGCTTCACACAGAAGTTTGGAGTCGACTATGATGAGACATACTCACCTGTTGCTCGGTTATCCTCCCTACGGATCATATGCACCATTGCTGCTAGGAATGACTGGCCTATCCATCAAATGGACGTGGACTATGCATACCTCAATGCTACACTGCCTGAACCTATTTACATGAAGCAGCCGTATGGATATGAGTCCGGAGACAAAGACGAAGTGCTACTTTTGAAGAAAGCACTCTACGGCCTCAAACAATCTGGAAGGGAATGGTACAAACGTCTAAGTGGTGAATTCCACAAATTAGGATTCACTACGTCAGCCACAGATGGGGCTGTATTTTATAGACGTGGCGGAAAGGGGCATGTGATCATTGCAACAGCTGTGGATGATCTCACCATCACAGCTGAGAATCAGTCAGTCCTGGATGAAGTCAAACGAGATCTTGCTCAGGTCTTCAGTATGAAAGATCTAGGCGAGATTCATTGGCTATTGAATCTTAAAATCGAAAGAGACGGAGAAGAAAACCATTGCAATTTCACAACCTGCATACATCGAGAAGATCATCAAGAAATTCAATCTCGAAGATGCAAAGACTTATGCTACGCCCTTGATCCAGCTGTTAAATTATCTAAAGACCAATGTCCTTCTACAGAGAGAGGCAAGAAAGCCATGTCGAAGTTTCCATACAGGCAAGCCATAGGATCACTGATGTGGGCAGCTGTAGCCACTCGACCTGACATTGCATTTGCGGTGTCATTGCTCTCGCAATTCCTCGAAAATCCAGGTGGCACACATTGGAATGCAGTCAAACGTGTCTTCAAATATTTGAAAGGCACGAAGCATTACAAGCTCACACTTGGAAGAAATCGAGACGGCTTGATGGGGTATTCAGATGCGGATTGGGGTTCACAGAGCCATAGGCGTTCGTATTCGGCATACTTATTTCAGATTGATGGAGGCACTGTTTCATGGAGTTGCCAGAAACAGTCGATAGTAGCCCTCTCATCAACTGAAGCCGAATTCGTCGCCCTGACCCATGCGGGCAAAGAGGCTCTCTGGATGCGCCATTTTATTTCTGAAATATTCCAACCACTGAACAGACCCATCCAAGTTTATTCAGACAATCAATCAGCCATTGCCATCACGTATGGCACTCAACAACACACGAGAACCAAACATTTCGACATCAGATTATATTTCCTTCCAGATATAATCAAAAATCAACAAGCCAAGCTCGTTTATTTGCCAACCGAACAAATGTTGGCAGATATTCTCACTAAAGGACTTCCTAGTCCTAGAGTGAAGATCCTCAACGAGCAAATCGGAATATATTAAGCTTGAGGGGGCGTGTTGGGTGCATTTATGCTCCTGCACCAAAATCAAGCATAATATATTCGATTTGCTGTATGGTGTTTCAATCTCTTCTCACATTGTTCTTGTACCATGCACCCATCACTCTGATTATTTTCGAAATTTTCCAGTCACTCCTTACCCTCTCCATTTCATCTTGTTATTTCTATTTTCACAAGCTGCTGCACCCAGCGGAGTCTGAAATGACTTCGACACGCGAGCTCTTGGGCGCTAAAGGGCCGGGTAGTAGTACATGCACAGTGAGACAGATTTCCCCCTCTCTCAGTGACAACTAAATTCACTGAGAGAGGCAAGTAAATTAGTCTAGTGTTCTTTCGATTTATTGACCTAGAAATCCTCTGTAGTGAATTAATTTCTAGGTAGTGTATAATATACTTACAGTGACAACTAAATTCACTGAGAGAGTGAATTAATTTCTAGTCTATTCTTTTGAGCAAGCAGTCCATACCTACTGCCTATAATTCCTGTCCTCTACACCATACACCGTGTGCAGTGTGTTCCAGGCCAAGCATGGGTCACGATTATCACGAATCGCCGTCTGTTGCTGTTCTTCAAGATGCAGATCAATTTCTGTGTACGCACGCTCCATCCGGAGCGTCCAAGCTTCTTCTAGCTCTAGCTCCCATAGGAGCCTTCGAGTCAGCACATATCGGACTGGGGACTCTTCCCATCCCAACCTCCCACTGGTTGAGGGATTGCAACATCGACTCCATACTTGCGCTCCATGAAAAATAATTACCATGGGCGGATGCTCACAACTTTTTATTACCTGTAGCTTCACCCATTTTATTCTCAAATTATAGAAAAGAAGAGGACGAAAGTATATGCCAATCTTATTGTTGGGCTATAAATAATTTTTATTTTGTCCCTCCCCAAGCGGCGGCTCCGCCGACGAGAACGCCAATGCCAATTTTTACGTCTCTTCTTATTTTTTCTACCGACTTTTAATATACACTATATCATTATAACTATTCATATATATTACAAATATCTACACAACTACTATTACTCCATATGCTAGTCTAATACTCTCTCATTATAACTAGTCATACTAATACTCCTACTCATATCTGTTACAAGTATTTCTCCAAGTATCTGTTACTCTATCTTGTAGTCTAATACTCTCTCATATGTATATATATCTTCGAGATGTTTAAATATATACAGAATCATCTAATAACATCTATTATTCTCCTTATAAATACTACTATATATTCCTATATGTTGTTATTAATACTCTTATAGTATATATTATATACTCATATATGCTGTATTACATAACCATTATGAATATCCTCCATGGTGCAACTTTGGTAACACAGAGTAGGCAGTACCAGTACTTGACTGGGAATTGTTCATTTTATCAAGAGGTGTAGCTGGCATTGTTACAGTGGATTTTTGCTTTCAGAAGGTAGGGCCGGGGCCCATAACCTAAAGACAGTTGTTAACTACAAGCTAGTTAGCGGTGAACTATAGTATACAGGTTACATAACGACTTACTTCCCAGTGGCAGCAAATAGTCACTGGGAAGGTTACATTACTGTACATGCGCGCATACACATATGCGTGTCTCAAATTGAAAGGGGGTCGAGCACAGACCAATTGTTCCACCTTCCCGGGTCATGCCGAGCTACAAGAGGCCCGACATCCTACACCATTAACAGTCGACAGGTGTAGTGTTTTCCCGGGCCCGGCTTAGGCCGCGACAAAGCCGGAGCCGAGCCCATACAGGCTGAGCCGAGCCGCGCCGTAGCCGTCTCCAGGCCGTCCCAAAAAGCCCGGCTCAGGATTTGACAAGCCTGGGCCGAGCCGTGAAGCCGCGGCTCTTGAGCGCCTAGATGGTATGGGTGAAGCCGCCCTAGGCGGCTCGACGGCCCAGGCACAGCGCGCCGGCACCACGCGTGGGAAACTTAGATAAGGCGCTTAAAATTCAAATGAGGGAATGAGAGAGGTGCCGGCAGACGTCGGCACCAAGCGTCCAGCTGAGCGCAGCAGCCAGCGCCTAATCCCACCGTTTTTCTTCCTCTCCACCGCCCACTCGCTCAAGAAACCCCGCCTACCCTCTTTCGCTCGAACACCACTCCTTAAGTTTTTTCTTTACCCACCCGCCCACACCAATCAGAACCCAAGGACGAATCACGGACTTGCCAAGGGGGACGAAGCACGCAGCCCCGTAGCAGAGAAGTAGACACGGACAAAGTATTAGCCAATAATTAGACATGAATACTATAGAAAACACCAGGATAATAATGAATCAGAGTGCGCGACCGGCGCGAAACCGAGATGAGAGCAGCCGCAGAGCAGGATCCCGCCCACCCGAGCGGCGATCCTACTCCGCGCAACCTAACTCACCTCAGCCCAACCCTCACAGCTCTCATCCCGGCCGCGCGCAGTCAAAGCTGGACGAAAAGGGTGTTTTTCACCCTGCGGCCACCAGCGAGCCGGGGCCAAAGGCGAGCCGAGCCGGAGCCGGGCCTGAGCCGTAAAAAAAGCCCGGCCTGGGTTTTGTGAAGCCCGAGCCGTCTCAGGCCGAGCCGTGACCGGGGCGTTTGAGCCCAAGCCGGGCCGGGAAAACACTAGACGGGTGGCTCGAAATCGAGGCGCTTACGTGACTTACACGCTTTTGACGCTCGGCTCAACTACACAACGCTATTATCAAGGTGCAGCAAGTTCGTCTGTTTGAACTCAAGAAGCTTATCCTGGCAAACGCTGTCAGCAAGTCGCAGAGCTGTGGCTATGCGTGCATGGATCTTACTAACATGTCAGAGTTGGCATCGCGTAGTAAATAGCTGGATCCGGCGGCAACTATACACACATTTTGAATATTTACAGCGTTTTGCAGATAGTGGATCATGCCATTAAAACGAACACCTAGAGTATTGCCTATTTATCGTCACGGCGCTCGTCCTATGTGGCTCAACTTTGTCACTGGGATATGTAATTCTGTTTTCAAGTTGTTCTACCCCGATTATACTGTCAGGCTCATGTCTATCACGACACCTGAAGTACGTAGTGGTACTTCTGCTAGGCCGCTCAGCCATGATGCTGCCAAGGTGACAAGACTACTAGCATAAATGCTTCCGCCACATGATGGTGAACCACACCAAACAGCGACATTCTCAAGAGCGTTGCGGAATTCTATGGAGACACAAATGGGCCCCCGGAGAAGGATGCAAACGGTGTACGGGGTGAAAAACTGGCAAATGGTTGGACAGGTCTCCCGATGCACCGAGGCCAACGTGTCATCCAGGAGAGCGACATTACCGAAGCTCTGGTCCTCAATGCTGCAATCATCAGGGGCTTTCTGACCGCCGTGTTGCGATTTACCGCCAAACAAACCCAATTCCGACATTTGGGAGAAAGTCATTGAAATCCGATGTATTTCTGTGGAAGGAAACCCCCGCCTTCCCGGTTGCCTGTGGAATTCTTGCCCCACGAACACCGGTCGCAAATGAAAGGAATACGCTGAGCGAAGAGGATAGGGAAGCAATATATCAAGAATCTCTAGTCGACAGGCGGTGGTGCGTCATTCCTATCACAATGAAAACCGAGAGGATTCGAAAATCCGGCGGCAGCCAAGCCATGTTCCAACTAGCATCCTACGTGCGCCAAGTTTTCGCGGCGCAAGCTCACCGGAGGTTTGTCCCGTCGCTGTTATTCACGGAATTCACTGTGGAAATCCTTTTGTGGGACCGCGCTGGTGTCATCTTTTCTGAAGCTCTTGATTCCCATACGAAAGCTGCACATTTCTGCCATATCATTGCTACCATTGTCTCGTGCACTAATGACGAGCTTGGATTCGACGCTATCAAACCAATGACACGCTTCGTATATTGATGGGATGTAGATGTGGTCGATACAATCGCGCCACTCAAACTCAGCAGTACAACATTTGAAGCCATGGCCCATGGATCCACTTGGCCCGCAAGTCGGATGGCACTGACGAACACATCTCATCCACGACATGTGACTTGATAATTGGGCATGCGCTCACATCAGAAGAATGGTCGAAGAGGGTCGTTTGAAACATCATCTCCTGAACCCTGCGGAATGGATCTCATTTGAGCCGGTATACACCTCATTTACTTTGGCCGGCCTCCCTCTCGGCGATTGTGGGAGACAACAACTTGGACCATGGTCGCCCAGTCAGGAGTTGTAGTGAGGGCGAGTGCGTCCCATTGGAAAAAAATATAAGAATGTATTCGGGCTCGTACGCGCATTGCGAGACATAGTTCAAGGTATGAGTTGTGTTTATGAGGCTGGTTGTTACTGATCGTGGCGATAGAGCTGAAAATACTGTTTCTTGAGGTGAAGATGATGGATCGGGATATCGCCTCTTGGAATGTCTACATTCAGAGAAGAAAAGGAGGACAATCCCAAGGGTTTCTTCTTTCAGACTTCTCACACGCATAACATTGCTCCACGGTCAGACACATCGCCGTTTGGACCACTGTTCATATTATGATTGGGTGGCTTCGCTTGATGATATTTTGGGTTAGGGTTCTTATGTTTTCATGCCGCGCAATGCTCTCAATAATCGTTTAACAGCTCATTGCAACGATCTGGAGTCCCTTTATTATCTGCCGATTATCTTTATTGACAGCCATACAGGTCTGAACGTCGATGTGTCGCCATTGGCAAATTCCAACTTACCATATGTCATCCAAAATTCAAGTTGGATGCTCAATGATCGCGCGTTGGCGGGACACAACATGTTGTATTTCAACAAAAGCGACTTACATTTTGCAGGATGTATTCAAACCTCTGGAACCGCTGGCAGGTAAACTAGTTTTCTCCACGATCAGCGCATCTTTGAGAAGGCAGAAGAAGGGGAGACCTATCCCTTCATGCCGGCTGAGGATTTTCTCGCTTTGAGGAGACTATAGAATGATGGTAATATACACCAGGCGGTGGAACACAACTCCCATAACAATTGCACATGTGGACTTGGACAGGGGAATCAGGAAACCACGGAAAAGAGCACCAGGGAATACTGGTGAGATATTAACAAGAAGGAGGGAATAGCTTAGAATTGCATGCCATGACTGAGGCCGTTAACTAGTGATTAAGATTGGGCACAATTCATGTAGCATACTAGCTGCTGACTTATGGCGCTCACTTTGTAATGACTTTGTACAAATAAACCGCGACACGCGACACTTTCGAACTTTTTCAGAAAAAACTCTTCAGGAAGGGTTATAACGACACAGGCAAGCGAGTGATGCTGTAGAAAGACACTCATCACAGCTGCCAGTGCCCTTTACCAATCCCAGGTGTGCCGCCGTCGTATATGGTCAACCGGTCAACCTTGACCGTTGCAGCTCATGCGTACTTAGGCACTTACGCATACGCACTTTTAGGGCAGAACAAGAGTGCCAATTTGGCTTAAGCAGGCACCCAATATGTATTACTGATTCAACCTCTTTGTGAGTTTTTACTAGTTATGAGGCATACTGCTTTCAAGTAACGCCTTTCCCTTCTAGTCTTTGGTCATCGCATTTCACCCGTCATTGGAAAACCTACTGAACGGTGGGTCCACCTTGAAGCGTTGTCACTAGTTATCGTCACGTCGGTAGGGCATCATTTCTGCCTCGTGGCCAACCGTCAACACCGCCGTTCGTTGGAACTAATGTTGGCAATATCTACCTAACCCTCCATAAACTCACATCTTCCACAAGACCGTCACGTCTGCTAACAGTTTAGCAACATCCTCCCGGTTTATGTCGCGGTACAGGATACTCCTTTCTTTTACTTTGAACATCTGATCGTGTGTTGGTAGCTTCCCGTCTAGGCTGATTCTTTGCCAAAGCAACTCTACATCATGCCACACCAAATGGTATCCATGCCACCGCCGTTAATTCCTCTCCCATCTCCAACGCTACATAATGACCCATCCGATCCTTTCGACAGTCTTTTCTCAGCTCCAGGTTCCCAGTCAATCTTTGTCCTTGAACAGCCTTCGGAACGTGTAACGCGGCGAAGTGATCACCCTCCGACGCCGTCCTCCGCCATCTCAGACTTTGGAGCCTTCGTCTCCGTTCCGGCTTCTATGGATCCTCTTCAGCAGCCTCTAGTGTGGTTAGATACACAGACCGGGTTGTCTTCACCGCATCAGGGGCCACATTTGCCTGATTTCTTCGAGCGGTTTAGTATTGAAGCAAAGGAGCGGGCCGGACAGAATGAAAGACGAGTCCTCAACGAGTTATTGGAGCACCAAGATGATCCTCTGTATCGGCTTGACTCACACAGAACCGAAAATGATAAATCTGCGGCCACTGCAGATACGCTAATAGAAACGGACGATTCTTCCTTACCATGTTCTGATCTTTCCTCCTCACTTCGACAACCTCCCGAACCCGAAAATATACAAATTCCAATCCATTCAGACCCTCCATCTAGCCCACCAACATATCGACATTCTTCTCCTTCTCCGCCACTGCATTCTAGCCCCACCTCCACACTACCTCGGAAAAAATGGATGTCAACACTCCTTTCCGGTCCTGTGCCTCCACTTCCACCCACAACTGCACACGATCCGGGGGCTCTACTCACATCGAACGTCAAGCATGGCGTTCCACTCTTGGCGCACTCTTCGCCCTTTGCTTCACAGGTATGTCCCTCCTTCCGGTGCCCCTGGTTTGGCTGGCGATCATCAGTGGAATAAAGCCGGGTTTGAATTTGAGGAGCATGATACAAGGCCGCGAAAGGTCGAACTGACAGGAAGGCGTGACAGCACCACCCCAGTCCTGACATCTCATCTTGCCGACAAGGTAATAATACATGAAATTAGGACACCATGTGGCGTTATTAGCTGACTATCTTGCCAGATACGGACCCATCTACCGGCACTTCCTCGTCTCGCAAAGTCGTGCTCCTTGCTTTATAGTTTAGATCAGCACGGTGTCTCCCTGCAGATGTTTTATGCACGATGTGCCGTGCGTGTAGCTGACACCTTGATCGCCATACGAGATTCTGAAGATCGTATATTCGGAGCTTGTATGAGTGAGCAAATGCGATTGTCACCTGGGGCGTACTATGGGAGTGGTGATTCGTGAGTATAGTCACCCGCTAGCCTGTGTGGACCTCACGTTTCCCATAGGTAGATTTCTGTGGAAAACCGTGACGCACCGTGAACAGGAGTCTGTAGAAGTATTCAAATGGACTGGTAAAAACGATTATGTGTTGTTGTGCGAAGCTAGTTTCATTTCTTTCGGTGGAGGGTGGGTTTCGGTCTTTCATTGATAATCTCTCCCTTGCATCTCATACCGTTCCTCAGCGAGGGCAAGTATGGGCTTTATTTAGACGCGAACCTCATCGACGGATCATCGCCACGGATGTGAGAATGGTGCTTCCCGGTCCAGATTATGCCACATCGCCGCTTGTCTTTTTTCTGTCGAGCCACGAGGCAAGAGAAGACGAAGGTGCCAATACCATAACAATTATAGTTACTAGGTTCCATCGATGGCTAAAACCCAGGCGTCACTATCTTTTTTCATATTTTTATTTTCATTTTCGCGTTGCTTAAAAGGCATCTGTATTATGGGACGTGGGGAGTCGCTACAGAAGACTACGGCTGTCCCCGGACGGTTCAAGTTTAGACCGCGGCCGCTTCCAGAACACTCGTGGGTTTGGCTGCTACTGATCGATGGTCTCGAACCATAGATGCAGTCGACAAAAAGGTAATGTTACATCACCCCCCATTTCCATTATCAATCAGATTCACGAGAAGTTTTCAGGATATTGCAGGAGAACGGTGGTCATATAATGTGGGAGCGGAACGGAATAGAGCATCGATGGGAATATGCGCACGGGGGCTATGTCGCCTACAATCCACCTCCACCTCTCCGTAAGCTACGTCGCCCGGAGTCTAGTGATACACAAATTGTTGATCAAATACGCAAAACAGTTGTAGACAGGGTACGGATGTTTCTATGCCATCACCTAACGTAGGCACGTATTCTAACTTTAAGCCTTCCAGGGCTATGGGAATGCCCGAAGGGCATTCGCCGTGTCATGCTTTCTTTGCATATCGGAAGCGCGGCTGCTGTCAGACGGTCTTCTTCAAGTCCGTGCTCCCAATTAAGACTGAATGATAGCGATGATTGGTGGATGTGGACCATCCGTTTACGTTGACGTTCCTTTGTCTTGCCTTGCACAGCTACATACGGTAGTCTTCAACGGGACGGCCCTTTCAGGGGATCCTCACACCATTGAACATCGGTCCGATCGAGTAAACGGTCATCAAACTATGTATGGCATTTTTGACGTCCCTACTACGTAGAGGGAAGGGATTACACATGGTCTAGAGAGGCCGGCCGCCAAAACATGTGAGAGAGAATGAAAAGAGTCCCCTAACAGAACCCAGACATGAAGGTACAAGAAGGCTTGTATATCACAGTGTGGATCGCCAATATTCCGCCGCGAAATAGCCCTGTCGACGATTAGTAGGCGTGGCATGGAGCGTGTGTAGACCCACATACCCGGTCGAAACAGAACTCGCCACCCCACGTCTCGACTAGACGTTTACTCTCTTCTAGAGCTCCATATAACTCGTCTAAGGATGCCTTGGCGCTGGCAATTTCATCCTCCGAGTCTATGAATCCCGCGGCGACTTCCTCCTTACACGCTTGCAACGCCTGAGATAAACTAACGTCGACAATCGCGAGGTGGGGAGCAGTGGGTCGTTGTCAGACGTTGTCCACCGCAGAGGGAACGTGGACCGTATAACATAGGTGAAGATGGGGAGAGAGTCGACTCCCAGCCCTGAGAGAGAAAGATGTGCCGGACGAATAGTGGAACGTCAGTCCCACGCATCGATTGGACTGGAGCTTGGACACGTACCTGCGCCAAAGAGCATGCGGGCGTGTCTCCGCACCTCGTCGAATTGCTGCGTGGGTACAGCGACTTCCCCTCGTACAGAAAACAACGACGATTGTGGTGGCAGGGTGGCTTTTTTTTATTTTTATTTTTATTTTTATTCATTTTATATGACCTCAGGAAGTCCTATGGTGGTCACTACACGCAAAGTACCTGTAACAGGGTGGGCCTTCCTCCTCGCTCCCTGAGGCTCCCTACCCGCTGCATCCCCAGGCGGGCGGCTGCACCGACGACGGTCCTACTCCCCCGTCGGCCCGGTCTCCTTGAGGCCGTTTGCCGCCCCACCCTCTTGTGAGGTAAGGTATTCTCTCTCCCCGGTTGTTGGGCACATGTGATGTGTCTGACTTCGTAAGTGTGGCAGGGTGGCTTCTACTTGCTTGAGACGTGTACGAGCGATCATATTAAAAGGAATGCTCGCGCTGGGGCTGTGAACGCAGGTTGAGAATGTAAGACACGAGATAGGATATGCACACGAACTTGGTGGACAAGAATGCACGGATGACAGCTCTGAGGTCTGTTGCAGATGCATTGGCGATGAAGGTGTCTAGCATGAGGTTGCTGCAGGTCTTTAGACATGGCGAGAGGGGGGAGAGATATCAAACATACACATGCTTCACAGAGCTACACGAAGTGTCGTACGCAGGTGCAGATGATGGCATGTTGGGGGAGGGTGTAGGTGAGAGGGAAAGCTAAGTATTCGAACGTTATTTCACCCAGTATTTAAGGTCGGACGGCAATCTGGTTTCGCCCCGAGCTCTAGCGAGATTCTGGAAACAAAAGCCGATTTCGACAAATCTCGTCCCGGTATTCGCATCTGATTAATTGATTGTTAATTTCCCGGTTAACCTAAGTGTCCATATGGTAACTAGTCTCGGTCCGACACTTCCACAGATTCTTGAACGCCGACGTTCTCACACCACTTCTATCAAACCTAGCCTGCCAGTCAAGCTTCAAGCATAGATCCCCTTTGCTTTCCATTCGTCTACGCTATGTCCTCGGTGGAGACCACAACTCTTGGCCAGCTCACTCTCCCCCGCGTCGTCAGCGGGCTTTGGCAACTTTCCTCGCCCGGCAGGTTGACCGGGCGAACAATTTAAATATTACTGACCATCTAGATTCAGCCTGGGAAACCGCACCACTGAGCAAGATTAGGCGCGAAATGAAGCGATATGTAGAAGCTGGATACACTGCATTTGGTGGGTCTTCTCCCCACGTCATTATTAATGTAATATCCTCGTGTCTCACTTCTCTGCTCTCAGATATGGTGAGATGATTGCTTCTCTTCCATTGGTTATCTGATTCCGACTATTGGATTCCCTTGGGCAGGGTACGTTGACCCCCAATTATGATTGCCTGACGCTTTCTCACTTAACCACCCAGCCGACCACTATGGGAGCGCGGAACAGATTTTTGTACAGCCGTGTCTTCGTTTTTTCAATCAATTGGATGCTCATCTCCCTCTAGGGTTCCTTTCGCAACAGTTTGCCCAAAGATGTCCAGGCCAATGTGATCTGAGCGACAAAATGGTGTGTGTTCCAGCCCACAGATCCGACGCCCCAATTTGTCCGTGCCGCTGTGGAAGAGCGGCTCACGCGAACAGGTGCACACACCGTGGATCTGCTGCAGGTTCGATCGAAGTTGCCTGGAAAGTAAATATGTTCACACGCGGTTTTCTTTGCTATTCGATCCACAGCTACATTTGCATAAAGCATAATGAGAGCCGCCCATCAACACCGCTCTATCGGGTACTAAATCGTTTATTTTTCGTAGGTAAAATTATTGACTTATGGAACGCTGGCATGTACCTCTCATTTGCCTTGCATTCACGCGCTGATTATCGCTTCCACAGTGCGGTGGTTTCCTGTCGGACAAGTACCTCGGCAGCCCCCAGCCCGATCCGTACGAGGAGTGCATGACGCCGTCGCAGCGCAAAGTGCGGTCGTCTTCTTGTTGTATTTCCTCACTTGGCTTACCATATCGGTTTAGTACCTCGATGTGATTCTCTCAGCCTGGGGCGACTGGTCGCTGTTTCAGACATTGCTCGGCACTCTTCGTACTATCGGAGACAGGCACGGCGCTGCTTGCCGTGATCGCCACGCGTTGGGTCCTAGACCATGCATTTGTCGCAGCCGCGATACTCGGTAATTAAGCGTTCTCGTCACCACGGGGTTCATACTGACCGAGCATCGGTGCTTGGCGTGGTTTTAGGTACCCGTCTCGGTGTATCGGAGCATACGAGTGTAAATCTATTGTGCAGTGATCGAGAACGCCACAACTCGGCTACTTACTCACGTGCACTGCCACGATCAGGACAACCATCGCGTGTTCGGGTTTCGGCTCACGGCCGAGGACAACGCGGCCATACAAAAGGTCCTCATCCTGACTGACCAACTCGCGGGGACTCGTGGCGCGGATGGGAGATTGCGGGGTGGAGTACAGATAGTAGAGCTAATAGAAATCCCATGACGTGAGAAGATGCCAATATAAGAAGCATCCACGCGACTACCAAGCCACCATTTTCGTCGGGCATCATTGTGTCTATTATTGCGGGGGCCTTCTCCCGGTGCAGATATGGAACACCCCGGCCCGGAGAAAACCACTCGTCCAGATCCCATGCAACAACCTCTCACTCTGAGTACAATCAGCGGATTACAAGGAACAAATGATTATATAAGGGAGGACTGAAGAAGAGTCTAGATGTCGTCGGATAGGCTCATTTCCGGCGAATCTCACGTAACACTGTCGTTCGCGGATGCCAGTCGTCGAAGGTCGACGTAGCTCAGAAATTTCTGATGAGAACAGGGAGGCAACATCTGGGTTGGCTATAAGGTCGCGTAGCGTCCACGGAATCTGGCGGAATGGTCGGTGATGAGCAGCACGTGAAGCGGAGAAGGCATACCTCATAGTCGTTACGGGCTGCCCGCGCCGCGAAGGGTTGCACAGCCAGTTCCGGCTGAATCCCGAGGGCACCACTTGTCTCAAAAAGGAAGCGCACAGCAAGTCTGTCGTGCAAACCATCACAGGTCACCAACGCAAACCGAACTAATTAGAGACTCACGAATAAGTCGCCGGCTCTTCATAAGCGGATGAGTGGCTGACGCCGCTCAACGAACCCGCGGTGGCTTCTGATAGAGGAGTGACCAGACCTCCGTCATCCAATCCAGCATTTCGAATCCGAAGTAATAGAACAAGAAGATTTGATAAAAAGTCAGAAGAGCTGTCGTTGGTTCAAAAGAAATCGTTGAGGGTGTGTCCCAGCGCTTACTTGTACGCATCGCAGTCAATGTACAAAGCTCGCAGTATCAGTGGATGGGCCCTGGTGATAGCTTGTCAGATAGGCGTTTCGGATATCAAGCGTTGGTTTACGTACACGGTACTGAAGCATCCCGAGTATATCTGAACAAACATAAACAACGTGATCAGAGGTGATCAGGTGACACCAACGTAATGTCGACGCTTACCGGGACGACTTGATCATTAAGACTCGCGGTATATGTAAATTTAACCTGTTAGCGATATGTTCACTGCAATATTCTGGTTGTTAAATCAATTTGGATTTGGCATGGTATCATCGACTGTGAGTCCAGTTCAAGCTCGCATTCCCCGAGGGTCGGCACAACAAATTGAGGGCGTCGAATTATGAGATTGGTGTCTCCTGTGCCAAGGGTTTCGCAGTCGCATGCAAGAGTGGACGTTCAGATGCTCACATCAGGTAAGAAGGCTTCTGCCTGCAACTTGTATAGCTTCGCGTATTCGCCGCCCAAATCCAACAGCTCACTATGTTTTCCCTGCTCCACTAAGCAGCCTTTCTGCATATACCTGATACAACAGTGAACCGAACATCTTTAATGTCGCTAGAATAACAGTTACCATTGTTTTACCCTGCTCGGTGGTCACGGCTCTCAAACTCTCAAAGAGTTCATACTCCATCTTGGGATCTAATGAGGCGCTGGGCTCGTCAACGGCGACCAACTTGCTGCAGCGCGATAAAATAATCGAGACCTAGGCAGAGTGAAGACATTAAAGATAGAAGGCAGGGGAAGGGGAGCATGTGCTTCCTCACAAAGCGAGTCTTTGCCATTGTCCCAAAGACACCTCCGCTCCTTTAGTTACGTCCTTCATCTTGTCTTGGAATGCTTGACTTCCACGTTCAACTGGTGATGTTGAAAATGAATACACTGTCGGCAGAAGACCCGTGTCAAAGCCATTGCGTTGCTTCTCAATGATTTCAGTTGAACCCCCCAGCCGCGCAGCTTCTTTAACCAAGTCATCCACAGAACGTTGGTTTTTTTCTGCTTATCCTGGTGCCGATTCGTAAGGTGCATCGGGGAGTCCCAGAGATATGTTTTCTCGGATGGAAAGCGGGTAATGGGTGTAAGTCTGGTAGAGCATGGCCATCGATCGCCGCACATCAGAGGCGACAAAGGAACTAAGGGAGGTACCATCGATCGAAATACCCCCTGAAATTGGATCATATAGTCGATTAAACAACTTGAGAAGCATTGATTTTCCACTCCCGTTGATCCCTACTATCACCACAGCTTGACCCTTTCCAATGGTGAAAGACACATCTGTGATAACGCTGTCGCTCTCAGGGTATGCGAAGGAGACATTTCTGTGCAAGGAAACATGGTCAGAAGGCTGGTGAGTACTTGACGCATCATGCAAAATAGCGCAATGGCACTTGCTGAAATCTGATTTCCATTCCTGGCGAATGCTTGAGCATGTCTTTAGGGTAATGCAGTTCTCCGTCCTCGAGTGTGTTCTGGATCTTTCCAAGCTCAGAAACCGTCTTCATCTCTTCCAGGCGCTGTCGGAACGACTTTTCCTCCCTGAATATACGATAAAATGTCCACGTCAACGATGAAGAAGCTTTCTGAATTAGAGCGATGGAGGTCAGAGAGAAATTTTGAGGGGAGAGATAGACTTGGAAGGCATAAAATATCTGAGACAGTCTTTAGATCATATTCACAATGATGAACTAGCTGAAGGCTCACGAGAGGGAAGTCCTCTATAAAATCATCAATGAATGAGAGAAAACTGGACCTCTGCAACCCCAAGAGGGGGTCCGGATTCTCGACCGAGGTGTCGCCAAGGAGAACGCGCGCCTTCGCCCACTCTGAGAGAAATGAGCGGGTGGAAACAGAGGCGGTGATGGAGGCGTACCTCGCTGGATATAACCCTTAAGCCTGTCAGTGATAATCTCTACTCGGTGATTTGTGGCAGTGACCATGTCCACCAAGGAGCGCATTCGACGGTAGTGCGGGTTGGAATCCCAGCAGAATGAAGCTGGAATAAGGTGAGCTCGAAGCACTCGGCGATGACAGTAGTCAAGGACGAACTGTGACTCCAAATAGAATCATGTGAGAGACTATCGAACGCGGATTTCCCCAAACAGACTAATGCGAACCAATATCCTCCCGGCTGGGATCTTAAGGCTCCGAAGATCAAACTTAGTTGGGAAACGACACTAGACAAAGTTGTTAGCTTGGATATCAAATCCCGAAATATCTCCCATGCGCCTCCGCGAGAGCCGAGACCAAAGGATCTATGTATCTTCGCCGCGGTTTCAGGTTCTGAAATATATTATCAGCAAGTTCCACCCATGTCTGACACTGAAAGCAAAGCCATAGCCTCTACTGACACCCGTCGCAGGGTCTACCATGATCTTTGCGGATTTACAGCTATAGAATGGGAGTATGAATTTAGGCTCCCTGAGGGCGAGTTAGATGTACAGCATTTAGGCACATCATGCGAATTACCACCTACCTATCGTTTTGAAGTCCCAGGGTCGGATTCTTAAAGATCGCTACCAGATCCGAGTTGGACGTTTCGGTGGCGAGATCGCCGACAAAAATGGAGAATTCGCGTTCCGGCCCTTGACTAGGAATCGCAGACCCAGGTTGGATGGCGGCACCGCTGAAGATGGGTGCGTTCTGGGAGGACCCTCCAAACACTGCCCATGTGCTCGCAGGGGGAAAGTGCGAGGGGCTAGCCCACTCGAGGTTGAATGGCCTCGACGAATTGGGCATCAGGATAGGCGCAGAGGCAGGATCCTTGTTATTACCAGAATGCAAAGACGCGAGTACACTGGCCGCATGTGCTGCGCTCGGGAAGGTGAGCAGACAATACCCGGCGTTGTTGGGTTGTGGCCTAGCGTCAGGAGGGGGTGGTGGAATTTTGATCGTAACTGAGCTGTTCTGATTGATGCTGGCTGTAGGGGAACGATCCCAACCCTTCAGGCGAACGACTTGACTGGCGTATTCGTGATCCATCCACGGCTCGAGGTTGCCCATATAAATAGTGTTTGAGTCAGAATCGGGTGGCTGCAAGGGGGAGGGGACGGAGATCGGTCGCCGGTCTACACGTTTATATTCGTGATTATGTTCGGTGGCATTTCATGCATTTCTTAACATATCGTTGCACGACGTCCCGGCACGCTTGGATTCCACGCGCCTTCGTGCCAACCGCGCCAGGTTGGGTCGTCGTGGCCAACGCTACGCCGCGGCAAGGGTGAATTGATATCTTGCCATATGGACCCACTCCCCCCATACGACCACCCACTAGACTCCGTGCGAGAAGCCATCTTCCTCTCTTATAACTTTTTCAAATGCAATAAGCGAAACAAGGACGTGCGACGATAACGAGATAGCAAACAACGAAAACAGAGAAGAG
Organism: Gautieria morchelliformis; assembly: GCA_015179125.1. NCBI lineage: Eukaryota > Fungi > Basidiomycota > Agaricomycetes > Gomphales > Gomphaceae > Gautieria > Gautieria morchelliformis. The sequence goes on along the minus strand of WHVA01000390.1, from coordinate 46,612 downwards.
AGCAGCAGTTGGACGAATAGAGAGGGAGGAAACGCAGTGGACGAGGCTCAAGCGGATGGTGTTTGAGAGTGTGAAATGGGGAACTCAGGCGGTCGGAACCATAACCCCAAGAATTCGGCGGCGACTGTACGCTGGCCTACGGCATATTACCCTTGCGTTTGCGTCTGATCCGAGGCAAATGTGATAAGTTCCAACGGCCAGGGAAGAAATCAAGCTCCATCTACTATTCCACATTACAGGCGCCACGACGACCAGGACAGCGCAGGGACGATGGGTGGGACCCAAACGACTTGCCTGTCAGCACACACAATGTCCATATCCCACAGCTCACCCAGATCTTGTCTGCTGAACTGACTTGTCATGACAGGCTTGGAATGCACTATGGAGTCAACCGATTGTCATGGCTTTTGCCCCTCAAGTCACTCAGTCTGTCGGATTCCTTTCTACACAACATCATGGATCCTTTTTTTGAAAATATCAAAAGAGCACTGGACAGGATTGGGCCACTTCAAGACCATTGAACCCGCTGACCCCAGATATCGCCTAGTGCCGCATATATGGGAACAGGTGGGACTTGAGACCGCTAAAGCATACAAGACCCTCCCTTCCAACTTCATTGGCACTATGCCTGACATAGCAAACTCCAAGTATAAAGCTGAGTTTTTGTCTTTCTGTGTGCAGCATAGGCCCTATCCTTTTATGGAATCGGTTCCCCAATATATAACGTTTGGTTTACTCTAGGCTTGCAGTGGTGATCGCTCGAGAGATAGGGTAACCTCGTCCCCGACCACCACTGGTTGAGGCGTTGTTCAACATCTGGGCTTGTAGTTTCATCGCAGTAGGTCTTAATACACTATAGTAGCTAGGAGAGGTATACATTACTAGTGTTGGGGTTATCGGGGATAAGCTAGAACACAGTGAGGATGGAGGGGAGACCGGTCAGGGTATTGTCTCATGTCAGTAGCCTCGGGCATATGCCCGAGGCCGTATATAGTGCAGACCCATAGTTAGCGGCACCTCAGTGAACTACCTTATTCACTGAGGTGCGTATCCTTTTCTATCGACGTCTAGATATAAAGCCACTCACTCTGTTGATAGCTTCTATATCTAGGTAGAGTACTAATACATACTCAGTGAACTACCTTATTCACTGAGCTTCTATATCTAGACTACTGCGCATAACCTCCACAGGTTATGGGCCCCGCAGAGCCCACCATGCCATCCTCCACCTCGAAGTCGTTCGCCATCCTAAAGCTGGCTCGGGACGGCACGAATTGGGTAACGTGGAAAAGTCAGACGCTAGCTACGCTAGCGACGACTCGAGGTGCCAGACAGCACCTAGAGGGGACCGCTAGGATCCCCCCGACGCTCCCCACGTACCCAACTGGACACACCTTGACGGAGAAGGAGGAATTAGAAGAGCTGGAAAAACGCTGGGACGACTATCACCAGCGCGAGGCAACTATCAAGGCGCAGATCTTCACCACGGTGCCCGATAGCGTCCTCACAGAGGTACGGAACCTGGACACCGCGAAGGAGGTCTGGGACGCCGTGTGCGCGAAGCATGAGGCGAAGGCCCTCACTGTCAAGGTCGACATGCGCCGATGCATGTACTAAATGAAATGTGAGGACGACTCAAATGTCCGCACTCACCTAGAGTCGCTCATGAAAATGCATGAACAACTGGCGAGTATGAACGCGGCACTCACCCTATCATCCTCGGTTCGCTCCCGAAGTCCTATCGCCCACTGATAAATGCCATCACGATGTCTGCAACGCACGCGAAGGCAAAATTGGAACCCGATCAGGTGGTGGAAACACTGATTGACAAGTTTGAACGACTTACCATCGAAGAACGTCAGCTCAAGGCCAGCGAGAACGCACTGGTAGCAGTGAAGGGCCACGGAAAACCACAGCCACGCAGTGGAACCTCCAGCAGCGCTAGGACTGACTTAGAATGTTGGAACTGCAGTAAAAAGGGGCATAAGAAGGCAGATTGCCATTCTAAGGCCAAGAAGAAGGATAAGAAGGAGGGTGACACTGACAAGAAAGGCACCGACTCGGCGAACACAGCGACGGGAGGCGAGGAATTCGCCTTCACGACGACGTTCACTGGGACCGCACTCGCACTAGGAACGAGTCAGATAACGGGCCGTGAGGTCGACGTCTACGACTCAGGAGCGTCAGGGTACATGTCACCAGACCGGCACCGGTTCGTTACCTTCAAAGAGATTGCGCCACGCGCGATCAACGCCACGGACAAGACGATATTCCAGGCTATCGGGATAGGGAACATGAGGTTAGGCATCCCCAACGGGAAGACAACGATGCATGTTACCTTGCGGGACGTGTTGTATTGCCCAGATCTGGCATTCACATTGATATCGCTCACGCGCTGCGACACTGCTGGTTACTCGGTCCTCCTGAAGGACCGACAGTGCCTGATCCGAGACTTGAGAGGGGCGATGATGGGGCAGATCCCACTCTCGAACGGACTCTACAAGATAGAGCATAAGTCAGTGGCTGCGCCGGCAAATACAATAGGAAAAACGCTCACCATCGACGAGCTGCACCGGCGCATGGGCCATATATCCCCGCTGATTGCCCGGAAACTCGTCCGGGACGGTACCATAACAGGGCTAGACTTGGATGCGTCAAGTCAGCCGAGTTTTTGTAAGGCATGCGCGCAAGCTAAGCCTACGTGCAAGCCAGTCCCGCAGGCGCGAGATGGACCGCGAGCCTCCACATTCGGTGAAAAAGTCCACTCGGACGTCTGGGGACCGGCGAACCCCCAGAGCTACGATGGCAAGGAATATTTTGTCAGCTTCACTGATGACCACAATAGATGGACCTACCTCGTCCCCATGGCACGGAAAGCCGAGGCGTTCGGCTGCTACAAACAATACGAGGCATGGGTCGAGACCCAGCACGGCGCAAAGGTAAAACGCCTGCAAACGGATCGTAGCGGTGAATATCTTTCGCAGGAATTCACTACGCACATTAAGGGGGATGGTTGTAACTGTCATATATATGTATATATAGCTTAGCTCATCTATATTTCAGAAAATATATCACAATTGAGGCAGTTGCCAGCATCTGTAAGACATGCTTAATCCTAGCCCCAAAGTTCTTTCTCACAGTCTGCTGCTCCCCAGGAAAAGGTGTATACCCCATTGTCTAAACATCAATAGTTACATATCTTTGTACTATACATGCATATTATTTTAAACATACCTTCTAATCAGATCTATCAACCATATATAATAATATAGTACAGGTATTGTCCATACTTGCTTCTATATTCTGTGATTGTATATCTAACATGTTTCATATATACTTCTAACGTGTACTCATATAGTCCATACTTGCCTCTACATTCTATCATCATACATGTAACAAGCGTCATATATACTTTTAATATATAGTCATCCACATCCTCTCTGAAATTGCTCTGTTATCTGAATACACACCATGCTTTAGCACATACAACCATATTTTTAAAATATCAGAACATTCAAAAAAATTTAGGATATCCACAATATACAAGTTGCTCAAAATGATGGACTATGAATTTGGTTAGGGTTGATATTTTAAAAGATATCTAATATACCCTAGAAGAATGTACATTGTTGTCAATGTGAACATGCTCCTAAGTCGAAGGGAACGGTACGGAGTCTCACCGTACATGATACGCCAGAGGAGAACGGGGTGTCAGAGTGTCTGAATAGAATGCTGTTAGAGCACGCGCGAGCTATGATCCTGACAGTGGACTTACCCAAGTTCTTGTGGACCGAGTCAGTGCAGCACGTGGTCTGGTTAAAAAATCGTACCTCGACGCGCGCGCTCGACGGTAAAACGCCGTACGAGCTGGTACACGGCACAAAACCCGATCTCACGGACCTACCTGAGTGGGGCACAACAGTATTTGTGCTGAGAGAACATTCCAGCAAGCTGGATGCAAAGTCGGACGAGGGCAGGTGGATGGGGTACAGTGACGAGAGTAAAGGGCACAGGGTTTACTGGCCCGGAAAACGCCGCGTCACGGTCGAACATAACGTCACGTTCGACGCCCCTATCCTTGTGACTCCTGCTGACGCACTGGCTGAGGGGGTGTCTGACCCTCAGGGCAGCCAGGGCGCCAGCAGCAGCATCCATCAGGCCCAAAGACCACCGCCGCTACCGCCAGGACTCCCAGAACAGACCGCGCAGATCGACCCGCTCGAAGGGTTCGAGAGAACGGACACACCGCCAGACCCGCCGCAGGGCAGGGGCCAGCGCACGCGAAAGCCATCGGCGTATGTGCGAGGGATTGTGGACGGCGCAGGCAGCAGTACGGGCCGCGCGAACGCGCCCGCCTACCCGCGTGGATTGCCCTTACCCACAGATGGCACGGCCTTGGCTGCTCTGGCAGAGCTGGACAGTGGCATCGCCGCCGAGCCCGAGGGGGAGACGTGCCGCCCCTTCGAGTACTCGATGGCAGCAGCAGCACATGACGCAGGGGATGACCCGGTCAGCGTGACTGACGCGCGTTCCCACGATGACTGGCCGCTATGGGATGCCTCGATCAAGCGCGAGCTGCGCCAGCACGCGGAGCTAGGTACTTGGGACCTGGTGGAACCACCGGATGGCGTGAGCATCGTGGGGAGCAAGCTTGTCTTCCACTACAAGCGCGACGCGAGCGGTCAGGTCGTAGCACACAAGACCAGACTCGTCGCGCAAGGGTTCTCACAGACCGAAGGGATTGACTACAACGAGACATTTTCCCCCACCGCCAAACTCTCCGCCATCCGCATTATAGCCGCCATAGCAGTCAGGAACGACTGGGAGCTGGAGCAAACCGATATCGACGGCGCGTACCTCAACGCGCCGATCACGGAAATGGTTTACATGCGTCAGCCCAAGGGCTATGAGGTCACTGGCAGGGAAAACCACGTCTGCCGTCTTAACCGCGCGATCTACGGATTAAAGCAGTCGGGGAGGGAATGGTATGACATGTTGTGCGGAATTATGTACAGGTTCGGTTTCACGCGATGCGAGGCGGAACATGCTGTGTTCCACCGATACGCTGAGCGGGATGCGCTCATTGTCGCCGTTGATGTCGACGACCTCACCATGGCAGGCAACTTGAGGCTGCGATCTGCAGGTTCAAGGATGAGCTGCGCACCGTCCTCAAGATTAAGGACATGGGGGATCTACATTGGTTATTGGGGATCGAAGTCAAACGGGACCGTGAGCTGTGAACTCTCTCCCTCTCACAGTGCGCTTACATCGAGAGGATTCTTGAGTGATTCAGCCTACAGGATGCCAACCCCTTGACCACGCCACTTGACCCCCATCATAAGCTGTCCCTATCGCAATCCCCGTCTACACCCCGGCAACACGACGATATGCGTAATGTCCCCTACAGGGAGGCCATCGGTTCCCTAATGTATGCGGCGCTGGGCATGCGCCCCGACTTATCCTTCGCTGTCTCCTTCCCCACGCAGTTCATGCAGAATCTGGGGAGGGCACATTGGGAGGCGGTAAAAAGGGTCTTTCGTTACCTGAAGGGAACGAAAGACACGTGCCTCATCATTGGAGGGACGGGACAGGGCCTAGAGGCATTTTCAGACGCAGATTGGGCCTCACAGGAACACAGACACTCTATTTCTGGTTACGTATTCACGATCGACGGAGGAGCGGTCTCCTGGAGCTCGAAGAAGCAGCCTATCGTCGCACTTTCGACGACGGAGGCTGAGTACATCGCGGCGACGCACGCTGCGAAGGAGGCTCTCTGGATTAGGACTTTTTGTTGGGTGCATTTATGCTCCTGCACCAAAATCAAGCATAATATATCCAATTTGTTGTGTGGTTTCTCAATTTCTTCTCATATTGTTCTTGTATCATGCATCCATTTCTCTGGTTATTTTCGAAATTTTCCACTCACTCCCTATCTCTCCATTTCATCTTGTTATTCCTACTTTCACAAGCGGCCGCACCCAGCGGAGTCTGAAACGACTTCGACGCGCGAGCTCTTGGGCGCTAAAGGGCCGGGTAGTAGTACATGCGCAGTGAAACAGTTTTCCCCCTCTCTCAGTGACAACTAAATTCACTGAGAGAGGCAAGTAAATTAGTCTAGCATTCTTTCGATTTATTAACCTAGAAATCCTCTGTAGTGAATTGTTTTCTAGGTAGTGTATAATATATTTACAGTGACAACTAAATTCACTGAGAGAGTGAATTGTTTTCTAGTCTATTCTTTTGAGCAAGCAGTCCATACCTACTGCCTATAATTCCTGTCCTCTACACTTTTATCGCGGAAATTGCGCGACCACTCAAGGAGCCCGTCACCATTCATTTAGACAATATCTCTGCTATTTCTATCACGAAGAATGACGCCTACCACCCTCGTACCAAACATATCGACATTCGCTACCACTTCATATGGGACGCCGTTCACAGGAAGCTCATACAGGTCGACTACGTCCCTACCGCTGACATGGTGGCGGACATGTTCACCAAACCCCTAGCCCAGCACAAGGTGGAGTACCTGAACTCGCTGGTAGGGATGCGTTCTGTTGGGTGCATTTATGCTCCTGCACCAAAATCAAGCATAATATATTCGATTTGCTGTATGGTGTTTCAATCTCTTCTCACATTGTTCTTGTACCATGCACCCATTTCTCTGATTATTTTCGAAATTTTCCAGTCACTCCTTACCTCTCCATTTCATCTTGTTATTTCTATTTTCACAAGCGGCTGCACCCAGCGGAGTCTGAAATGACTTCGACGCGCGAGCTCTTGGGCGCTAAAGGGCCGGGTAGTAGTACATGCACAGTGAGACAGATTTCCCCCTCTCTCAGTGACAACTAAATTCACTGAGAGAGGCAAGTAAATTAGTCTAGCATTCTTTCGATTTATTAACCTAGAAATCCTCTGTAGTGAATTGTTTTCTAGGTAGTGTATAATATATTTATAGTGACAACTAAATTCACTGAGAGAGTGAATTGTTTTCTAGTCTATTCTTTTGAGCAAGCAGTCCATACCTACTGCCTATAATTCCTGTCCTCTACAGTGAGAGAGTGAATTGTTTTCTAGTCTATTCTTTTGAGCAACAAGTCCATACCTACTGCCTATAATTCCTGTCCTCTACACGTTCCGCTTAAGGGGGAGTGTTGGGGTTATCGGGGATAAGCTAGAACGCAGTGAGGATGGAGGGGAGACCAGTCAGGGTATTGTCTCATGTCAGTAGCCTTGGGCATATGCCCGAGGCCGTATATAGTGCAGACCCATAGTTAGCGGCACCTCAGTGAACTACCTTATTCACCGAGGTGCGTATCCTTTTCTATCGACGTCTAGATCTAAAGCCACTCACTCTGTTGATAGCTTCTATATCTAGGTAGAGTACTAATACATACTCAGTGAACTACCTTATTCACTGAGCTTCTATATCTAGACTACTGCGCATAACCTCCACAACTAGTAGATAACATTTTACAGCCGAAGTAATAGTATTTAGTCTACACGATTGTGGTAGAGGGTGAGAAGTTTTCCATGCGGGCATAGCAGGTAACGAGCGAAGCCAAGAAAGCAGTAAGCGGCGCCTCAAGCGTGCAAGGCTCATCCCAATCGAGTGCAGAGGTACACTGCCCAGAAGCAAGGCGGCAGAACTGCAGAGACACCACAAAGATAGAAGGAAGCGAAGGCTTGATTCGCCAAATCCCACAAAAACGATCCTTCGATGCCATCCACGGATGACACCAAGCTAAGCACTGCAGGAAGACGGGGAACTTAACTTAAGTACATTACGCACCGATATATCAGTGCAGAAAATACCGATTTTAAGTGCTTGCGGACCTGAATTTAAGTGCACCGGTAGATTCGCGCAACCCCGAAATCTAGTAGAGAGAATGGTCTTTTCAGAAACATTTCACACTGAAATTCACCCTTTTTTGTACTTAAAATCGCAGTTGTAAAATACTGATAAATCAGTGCATCATAGTACTGAAATGCCATTCAGAAATACATGTAAAAGTAACAGAATCGGAGAACGGCGTGGACCAGACGAGTGCGGAATATGATGCAGGGAGACACGAACATGACGAGTAAGAGATGAGCACGTGAAGAGCAGTGGAGATAATTGCAGTGATGAGAGAAGCAGCAATGAGAGAAGCAGCAATGAGAGAAGCAGTGATGAGAGAAGGAATGGTGGGGTAGTGATGGAGCAGACCCGATTGGGATTACCATGGAAAGCTGGGTTCTAGAAAAACTAAGCGAGTGCAGCAAAATAACAGTTCTGTGGGTTGTGTTGTCAGTTGAGAGTAAGCAATTAGATAAAAAGAAAATACTCTAGGCAGCGATAATTGGAATAACACGGCTGGGTATCAGGGGTGATCACCGCGAGCCCTAGCAGACAGGACCGGCTGCGAAGTGGAATATGGGAGATCGAGACAGAGAGTCACCAGACGATCTCAACATTCACTTCAACTACACTTTCCTTCGACTCGCGACCAATCCCATGCACGGTGACAGCCAGCTTAATGCTGATTAGACAGTCGGCGTTGTCGACAGGAATGAACCCTGTATACAGTATTGTGGTAACATGGACCAAGGCTATGGATGAGCGGCTGTCCCTGCTTCAGACGGAAGAGCGAGAAGGTAAGACGGAAGAGCAAGAAGGTAAGACGGAAGAGCAAGAAGGTAAGATGGAAGAGTGACCGGTGACAGCCGGTCGCCGCGCAATAACTACTCCTGTCCGCTAGGCTCCCTTCCAGCTCCCAGCCCTCTCCGTAGTACTCGATTGTAGCACCATCTGAGGCTCCCACTCCTGCGACGGATCCGATGGTTGCTGGTGCCACCTAGCGCAGAAGCTGCAGGTAACGGTGTGTCGGCCATGTATATCATTAAGCTGAAAGTAGTCGACAGTTCAGCCAATTCGCATAAGGGAGTTGCTTCGGAGGGCATGGACGTACCAAATAGGAACCTCGACGCTTCTAGTCCTGGTTGGTCGATCTTGACCCCTTGAAAACAGGACGGCAGCCTTCCATCGTTTGAAAAGCTCATGATATGTTGCACGCCAGCTTGATATCCATGACTGAACATATATTCCGGCAGAGATACTTAAGACACACCTGACGTTTTGTTTTTCTCACCCCGGAACTTCCAGCGGCAGTAGAGGACGATATTTTACTCGGGGCACCCTGACCGAGTCCACGTGAGCATGGGTATACGAGTGTATGATGAAAATACCTTGGCAGCCTTTGTTATCTTAGCGGTCTGGAGTTGAGTCCGGAGGGGCCGGCCATGCGACAAATGGCCGTGATCTAACCTTTTCCTTGCCCTTGGCCGGCTGGAGGGACTTGGTTAGATACGTAGATTCATTAGACAAGAATGCACACGTACCACTGGGATTGAATCGAGCGTTTTGTAGCGTTTAGACTAGCCTCTGAGTCAGTAAAAAGAATAATAACTCAAATTAGACATACCGGTCCAGGACCATCATCGTCCTCGACTGGCTACCTTGACGCCGGAGACCCCCTTCTTCGAGGCCATGCTGGCGGCCACAGCTACGGATTTCTTCTTCTTGCTCTTGGCAGTTTGGCTGGTGGTGCCGATATCCAGAGTCTCGAGATCATGCGTGACATCTGGCTCATGAGTCTCGACAGCAGCGAAGTTGGGACGGGGCCGCACTTTGCTTTTGCTAGAAAATGTGTTCTACAATCATATTAGGAGATATATATAATAATAATAAATAAATAAAAATACAGACTTTGGCAATGGGGACATCACTGACGACAGGGGGGGCCGCCTGGCGATTTTCCCGGACTCGGTTAGCCTTTGAAGACTTGACCTAGTGAATGATTAATGTAATAACGAAAATAAAAGAAAAATGACGGACTTTGGCAATGGGGGCATCGCTGATGACAGAGGGGGCCGCATGGCGATTGTCCAGGGCTCAGTTAGCCTTTGAAGACTTGACCTAGTGAATCAGTAATGTAACAATGAAAATAAAAGAAAAAATACTCAACAGGCTTGGCAGCCGGCTGGACAGAAGCCGCTGCGGATTTCTTCTTGGACTTGGATTTAGCGGTGGAAATAAGAGGGGCAGCTGGGAGAGGAACATGTGTGAGGTTGTTGCTGCTGGCAGCAGGCATGGTGGCCACTCATGCAGCCTGGCACAAGGCCGATTTTCGAGCCTGTTCCATAGTGTTCTTGAGGTATTGTTGAATAAGCGCGTGAATTGGCCAGCCGCCAGCGAAGTTTCTAAGCAAGGGACAATCCTCGCAAGCAAGGGACAATCCTCGCAAGCAAGGGACAATCCTCGCATACCTTGATACGGTCACAATAGAAGTATGCAATATACAAAAAATTGATCACATACTTTCAGTTCCACCAAGACAATTTTGGCCTTTACTTGCTTGCGCATTGGGAGAGAGAGATCGAGGTTTTTGCCGCAATGAGAACGCACTGAACGCTGGGATACAAGATGTGTTAGTCCAAAGGTAAATATAGTAGTGAGATAAAATATTACCAAAATATCTTTATATGTGTCGGCGTCGTCCTGGTGATTGGACCCCAGGCCAATCATCTCCTTAATGCTATAATCACGCTCTCCTGTACCATCGGGCTTAGGGATTGGAAGGATGGGTTTGATACTGTGACTTAGCTCAGCCCAAGTAAATTCGCAATAAAGCTCCTGTCGCTTCTTTTTCCTAGCTGGCGTGTCGTTATCGTCGCTGCTGACATCGGTAGCATTGACGTCGCCACTGTCCGTTAGGGCTGCACACCGTGCCGTACATCCACGGCTGTACGGTGCCATGTTACGGCCACGGCACACGTACCGTCAGGGGTCTGGGTGATGTGCCAACGGCACGGTATACGGTATGGTGTGATGCCGTATAATACCGTAAAAATATGGCCGTATACGGTATGTCTGACGACATAACCTATCCGCCCGACCAATGCCTCAATAACGCGTCACGACGCCCTGTAAGCCGAGACATTTTGGGCACTTGTAACGCGTCACGCTCAGAATCCCAGTCACGAGCGTGTGAATGCTCGTAAATGATATCTGCTCCAATAATAACGTCAAAGGGTATGTCCAACTGAGGTGCAAACATCATGCATTGTATTGACTCAGACTAACTCATCTCTTAATACTTCATCACTCCTCTTGTCTTTTCCTGCATCATAAATTGATCGCCTGTATTGTCCCATACGTATAGATCGAATTTGAACCACGGCGGCAGGCTCTGCCACCAACCGCGACATGGTACGAAGACAGTCCAGACAATGAACGATCCCCGACTCGGGCACAATCACCCAGCCTCGAAGCTCCTCCTGATAACACGAGGTTCTACCCCGCCAAGCACCTAGCAGATGAGTTTGAACTCATCAGAAAGCACAACTGTGAGCATGTATTTTTTGCCCCAAATCGCGTCACGTTGTTCAAACTGTCGATCTTGTCAGCTCGGGCCATCGCACAACGGGCTTCTGTTGGGCTCAACTCACTGCCAGATTCCACCTGGAACCTCCCGTGGGTCATCATAATAACCGCAGCGATCTTAGGATCACCTCAACAGTGCCTCCGTCTGGCAGAAATCCAGGCGGCAGTGGCCCTACGGTTTCGATTTTTGGCCGACACAAAGATCACTGTACGTCCTGTAATCTGTTACTGCCCAGCTCTGTTAAGGAGCTTGTTGCGTCATACACATCCACTTGTGCCCTAGTTTTATGTGTTGTCTATGCTGTTTTCCTGGAAATGCCTTGTACATTCATATGCTGACGGACTGTGGTGGTTGATAGAACTCTTTCAGGGATACCCTGTCCAAGAACAAAAGGTTCGGCAGGATTCCCCGTCCGAGAGGTGAGGACAGATTGGTATGTCAATGTCTACAATGTGCTGGCAGTGTTTCCGCTCATCATTCACACAGCTTGGAGACTGGTGGTTTGTCGTCGACTACCCGCCGGTACAGGTTGAACTGCGCCCGGTGCCAGCACCTCGACCAGACCCGCTTCCTCCATTCCAGAAATTCCTCCTGGCGATAATGTTCGGTGTAGGAGGTGGGACAGGTCCTCTTATTGCTGATAAGAGGCCCTGTCCCACCTCCTACACCGAACGCTGGGAAGGCTTAGTGGCCTTGCCCTTGCAAACAAATCATCATAGCCATACCGCAACACGAACTATGCGATGTCCCAATGTTACTATCATTATCCACAGTCGATTGGGAATTGACTGATGCAGCTGGGAAATTGACAGCAAAGTTGAATCGTAGATTGGCGAGGATGGACGGATGAAAATCTGTCGCAAAGACCGTATCGACAAGCAGCGGCACCTGACAAGTATCAAACGAAACTGGCTCTGTACACTGTCGATCCATGCGTCGGATTTGCTCCAACACCTTTCCGAGCACCAACGACGCCAAACCTGTCCCTGCACCCAGTTCCAATGCTCAGAAGGGCGCATTGACCTGAGGGTGTAGTGTGCCTAGCTGCTCTCTCGAAAATATAGAGAAGTTTGAGGGGTCTTCAGCAATCATTTCTGTGAGTATGCATGAGCCACCCCAAGTTTGGGCACCCACGCTGGAGAAATCGCTTGACTCAAGAATGCTTAATTCGTCCATCCCTTCATCCACAGTGTTGGGGGAATCAATGCTAATGAATGAATTATTACCATGCTCAAATAGATCCGTCAACCGTAATACAGACGGTACGGTACCCATACTGTACCGTCAGAGGGGTGAGGTATTGATTATACGGACGGTATACGGCCTGCTGTATCCGTACACTTACTGTGGATTATACCGCCGTAGCTGTAATACGGACGGTGTGCAGCCCTACTGTCCGTGGTCTTAGCATGACCAGGTGTGATGCTGATGTCTTCTTCCTCGTCCTGGGAATCAGGACGGAGGCGATGGGACAATGTGAGGATTTGTTTTCGTATTCGTCACCTGAGAGACCATCGCTATCATCTTCTTCCTCCGATTCTGAGTCCGTGGCTTCAGGGTTACCATGGGTTGCCTCATTGGGTGTGTGCGTGGAGGAGATGTCCGAGGAGTAGTGAGACGGTGGTGGAGTGGGTTCGTCCTCGGAAGAAATTTCATCCTCGTCGGGTTCCTGGTACGTACTCATCGTTCCAGAAGAATGTGAGACATCCGTTCCAGAAGGAGCAGCCGGTGCTTAGTCCCAGTTGAGTATAAGTATGCGTGATAAAGAGCGATGAAAGAGCAACTTACATTGAGGGATAGACTTCAATAAACTACTGGGATCGAGACCCTGCGTGATCATAGACTTGAATAGCTCTAGCATACATGTAAAAGGGGGTTTGAGCGGAAATCACAAGGACATCAAAATAGTGACTTACTCTGCATTTTCTTAGTTGCTTGCTCCATTATCTGACGTATCACAGGTTGGAGGTGATCGAGGGTACGTATCGAAGGCAACGACGGTGGTTTGTGGTGGTGGTGGTGGTGGGAGGAAGAAAGGAGTTCTAATTCGTCAAGTGGCGGACATTGAAATGACTTTACAAGTTCTACTGTTGTCATGCCCCCAAAACAACCTTGTCTATGTATCCCCTCTTGCACGAAACCACTTGCTGCACAGCAACGTCGACGACATCGAGAGCTGCTAAAAAAAGCACGAGCACTCTCATCATCGGATTCGGACAATGTGCCTGACACCAGGCATGATAAGCTGGACCCTGATCAAGATCTCGATCAGTTTGCCGACAACAATGGTGGCAATGATGTCATCATGGAAGATACACTGGAGGATTATCTGTCTGACGCACCATCGATTTCCTTAAGTATAGTGGACGAAGACGAAATCTTCCCCAATCTCAACGAGAATGAAGGACTTGAGGAAGAGGCTGAAGTCGAGGAGGTTGAGGATGAGGAACGCGATGAGATCACCGACGAAGACCTCATTCGTGTGCTCCAAGAACGCTATGGAGAAGAGTGGAAGGCACAATTGCATGCCATACGTCTGCATTTTTTATTTATATAACAAATTATGTACCTAACAATCTTTCTTCAACCACAGGTGGAGATCTGTTAACTGATGATGACCTAGATGACATCTGCGCGTTTGCCCTGTGCATGTCCGGCTCAGGGCTCCCTCGGTCTACATATAACAACATGCGCAGGCTCTTTCGACGCAAACTCAACCTCAACACTGAATATCTAATGTACAGGCGAATTGAGTGTCTTTCAGGCATCAAACCTGAATTCTACGACATGTGTGATAATTCCTGCCTTCTATATGTGGATTCCTTCCAAGCTGACACATATTGCTCAATCTGTGGTAACCCTTGCTACCATGCCAATGACAAACCGATTGCACGGCTCCCTTATCTGCCGATCATCCCTCGCCTGCAGGGGTGGTATGAAGGCTGCTCGATGATCGAACGGCTCAAATATAGAAGTCAATACACTCACACGCCAGGGGAATACAGCGATGTCTTTGATGGATCCCATTACCGCAGTCTCCTGGATTGGCATGTTGAAGTTCAAGGTGAAACACTCGGCCACAAGTATTTTTCCGATCCTCATAATATTGCGCTCGGGGGGTCGACCGACGGGTTTCAGGTAAATTGTCAATTTAATACAGGACGATTTACACTAACATATTCATAGGTGTTTGCTATTAGACCAGCACTAGGGAAAAAGAAGAGTAACTCGGCCTGGCCGGTATTATTAACAAATTACAACATCACATCAGAGGTTCGCACCCAACTCGACAATCTGCTTCCTGTCATGGTTATCCCTGGTCCCAATGGCCCCAAGTGCCTGGACTCCTTCTTAGTGCCCCTAATTGAAGAACTCGATTGACTCGCTTGTGGAATACGCACATACGATGCTGCAACCGATGAGCACTTTGACTTGCATGCATATCTCATTTTATTTTCAGGTGATCTCCCAGCTATGTCCAAGCTGCTATGCTTGAGAGGGCATACAGCTTATTGCCCCTGTCGTTTCTGTCTGATCCGAGGCGAACATGTTAAGATCAAATGGCCAGGGAAGAAAGCAAGCTCCACCTACTATCCCGCATTACAGGCTGTCATGGCACGTTTATCTCCCATACTCAGAAGCTCAGTTTTCCTATTTTCTCACCCCACCTTCATGTTCGTTCCGATCACCATTGTTATGTTCAGGAACCAACTCTCGCTGTTCGCGCCAACTACCATAGCCGTGCCGTCAAACGCACGATCGACCTCCTGGAACTGACTCGGCAGTCATCACTGGGCCTACCACCTCCTCTGCTCGACCCTCTTCTGATGGTGTTCTAACAGTTGGGTTGTCATGACCTGTGCATTTCCTGCACCTTGGTATCCCCATTTTCCCTTTTGCTACTCCTCCTCAGTGTTCGCTCAGCTTCGCCCTCCACCTCGACCTCTCCTCCCCTATGTCACTTCTGTTTGCCCTTCCTTGCATTTCGCCAAACGGCTATTTGCTGCTCGCATCATTCGCCAGCAGGCACACCATCAAAAACGATCGATACCATTCACCCAGCATGATGGCTCATCATTAACCCCATCGTCTTCTTAAATCCAACCCCATTGGGCGTTCGTATGGTCAAAGTATGTTTGCAGGACATCCCCTCCATAGGCCGTGCGGAATCAACCCAGTAGACCAAGAGTCCATGCACAGTAGCATGTATGCGGGTCCCAAGACATGGTTTGGTCCATAAGTGCCTTTACCACCTTTACTCTCTGTTGTTTCATGTTCTCCCTCTTCTCACATTCTATTGTATGTTTATTTCATCTATGTTGTATCATGGCTGCGCACCCCTATCCAACCCTGACTTGTGATGGCCTCTTTCCTATTCGCTGATACCTTACGAGCATTCGATATAAGTAGTTTACATTCGCATGTATATTCCCCAGTTCAATTATCATACGTCGTCCATCTTGTGCAAACTTGACCTCGCTGTGATCATCGTCTTGAGCCTCCCCTTGAATATTTCTATCTTCAACCAGCCAAGGACTTAGGCATCACTGGTGAGTTCTCATACTTTATCTTCATTACCTTAGCCTTCGAACTACTTTCTGTGCTGTTGGTGAAGGGCTATGAAGGAGCACCTTCGCCAGCGAAGGGACCGTTGAAACTTAGACAGCCCTTCCGCGACATCTTGCACGTTACATCGTCAAGTGCTGCGAGCTATTTCGCTACGACTGTAGATAGGGCGAGCCCCATTCGGGCAACCCTCTTGTTTCGTGAACATTCATGGGTTCACTTATTCGCCGAACGGCATACTTATTCGCACAAGTTATTCGGGCATTCGCTGTGTTCACTAATACATGATATTAACGCCTAAAAACCAATCTTGACACAGGTGCCACGATGACCAGGACAGCGCAGGGATGATGGGTGGGATCCAAACAACCTGCCTTTCCGCACACACAATGTCCATATCACACATCTCACCGAACTCTTGTCTGCTGAACCGACTCATCGTGACAAGCTAGGAATGCACTATGGAGTCAACCGATTATCATGGCTTTTGCGCCTCAAGTCACTCAGTCTTCCGGATTCTTTTCCACATGACATAATGCATCTTTTTTTCGAAAATATCTGTCCATTACTAAAAGAGCACTGGACAGGATCGGGCCGCTTCAAGAACATTGAACCTGCTGACCCAGGATACCGCCTAGCACCACATATATGGGAACAAATAGGCCGTGAAACCGCCAAGGCTTACAAGATGATGCCCTCCGATTTCATCGGCACCATGCCCGATATCACCAACTCCAAATATAAAGCAGAATTCTGGTCATTCTGGGTGCAATATTTAGGCCCCATCCTCTTACCGAATCGGTTCCCCAACCCCAAATATTACGATCACTTTTGCGATCTTGTCAGCATCATCAAGACATGTCTTCAGTTCACCATAACCGAGGAAGCATTGCAAAAACTACATAATTCTATCGTAAAGTGGGTCCAACAATATGAAAGGTGCGTTATGAGTTTTTGTACTCAGTTCGTGTTCTGAAGCAACCGTGGCTGGCGGGTGGTATTACCGTTATGAACAAAAGAATCTCCCTGCATGTACTTTCAATATTCATGCGCTCCTGCATGTTCCTGACTACATACGTCTTTGCGGCCCTGCATGGACGACTTGGGCGTTCCCAATGGAATGATATTGTGGCAAACTGGGATCGCGCGTGACCTCACGGCTTCACCCTTATGCCACACTGTCGGTGTATGTCACATGTGCAGCGCAGCCCTCCCAGCTCAAGGTCCTATATAGGCAAGTTGATGAGATGCTGATGCCGGAGGCCATAGAAGGAGCTGTGAGCGCGATGGAGCATGTCTACCCGGAATGTGCATACTTTGATCTGACACCCCCTTTGTGTGCCGCTAACACATTGAGGCCTCTTAGTTCCTAATACAGTCCTACGTTCACCTTGTAACCTTGCTTTTCAGCCAGATCCGGACCTTCGCCAAAGAATCACTTTATACTTTGTGCAGCTGTTCAACTGCCCTGCCAATGTCATTGTCACCAAACTACCTTCGATTATGACAAGATGGGGAAAAGTTCGTATTGCTAACGGTGGCGACAAAATTCGAGCCAGCTGTGCCATAAGCGAAGCTCAGGCTCGTATCTGCCGTGATTCATCATTTGTCCGTGTGAGTAATGCATAATTTCTAAATCATGGAGAAAATTTTATGGCTCATCATATTTTTACAGTATACATTGATGGTGGCTAACAATCGCCGTGGCCAAAATTGGCCAGCATATGTTCGGCAAATATTTTATGGACAGCTACATTGCATCATCGATGTCGTCATGCTGCAGTCACGTACACTCGACCTCGAGGAGCCCCGTCGATATCTTTTAGCAGTCATCCAGCCATGTTCAACAGGTGGAAAAGATGCGACTCACGAGCTGACCACGTATTCGGAGACCACCGTCCCTGTTGTTGTGGATTTGCATACGGTCGAATGCGTAGTTGGACGAGTCAAGCGCAGGAATGAATGGGGAATTGTTGACCACAGTGGGGACTTTGCCAGGACTGTTTTCGTGGAACCGGAAGTCGAGTTTGAATAGGTGTGTTTGTTTTTTTCTTTTTTCTCTTTGCATTCTCATCATTTTATATTACTCCAGTAAGCTACATTGTCGCTACACATCAATTGCACTATTGTAAACACTCCCCTTACTCTCTGAGACTCCCAAGTCCCTGCGCTCTCGAGCTGATGCACGAACAATTCGCCATGCACGATGCAATAATTCTTTTGTTGTACTCACTAAGACTTGCTTATGCTAACCTAGTAAGTGAATTTGCTGTCTCAGGGATCGCAGCACTTGGTTTGTTTGGTAATTTGATCGTCTACCCGTCGATATGGGCTGGCTTTGGGTGACTTATTTTAAGTGTTTAAATGTACTTAATTTTAGTGGTAGCTAAATTTATTTTTTTGACACTGATTTTGGGGTGAAAAAAACTACTGAAATTAAGTACTAGTGCATAAAGTACTTATTTTAAGTGCCTGTTCTTCCTACAGTGTAAGCAAAAAAACTTTCTCACGCTTACCACCACATCCAAAAAAACGAAAAATCCTCACATCCATGCTAAATCTCACCCTACTCGTGGCAAGTGCAGCACACAGTTGCACTGTACACAGGTAGAGGGCTTCAGAAGGAAAAAGCGTACAAAATGACCACGCTGGCAAGTGCGGAGGGTCAGAGCACAGGGGGCGTGCACCTAGGGAGGACCAGGGTGGGGACGGCGCAGCAGGGAGAGCAGGCAAAGACACGAGGTGAGTGATAGACAGCGCGGGCTCAACGGTGCGGAGCAGAGAGCAGGCCCGAAACTTCCTAGACAGAAACCAGTACATGGCAAAGGACGACCTGATATCTCAAGAGAGCTTGAGCTATGTGCTGCCATGGCCCAAAGCACCACGCACAAGGCCCTGAAAGAAGGGGCAAGGGCTGTAGCGATCTTGATGATGGGCGCGTCAGCCAAGAGTTTTGGGGAGCAGGTTATGAAATACGTTGAGAAAAAGATAGACCCAATAATGCGGAAGGCAGAGGAAGCGATGGATGCGCTCAGAGAGGCAGCCTACGACACCATAAAAGCCACAGATCTGGCAGCGGATGCACTCGAGAATGGAGTGAGAGGGGCGGGGATGGCAGAGCAGACCTCAGTGTTAACATACACGGGAGCGCTCAAGGGCGCAGTGCCGCTCTCTCACCTCAACACATTAGCCAGGGTGAAAGTGAGGAGCTGTCAAATACTAGTCGACAAAGATCCTGGCACAGAGCTAAATCCATTCGAGGAACTCACTGAGCAGGAGCTCGTAGCTAAGGCCAATGAAGCGGTCGAGTACATGGACACTCTGGAGGAGGGGGAAGCACCGAGATTTGTGGGGGTAAAGAAGCTAGCGAACGGGGGGATAGTATTTGATTTGGAAACGCAAGAAGCAGCAGAAGTCATCCAGACACGCAGAGAAGACTTCCTGCAGAAGTTCAGCGCCTCCGCAGTAGTCAAGGAGCGGTCTGCCTGCGTCATCGTGGAGTACGTCCCGGTCAGTCACACCCCCAACGCGCTGGCAGAGTACATGAGAATAGAGCACAACTCGAGACTGCCAGACAGCATGCTAGAATCAACAAGATGGACCAAACCCATGCAAAGGCGCAGCCCAGGGCAACGGACAGTGCACCTAATAGCGAGGTTCAGGACCACAGAAGCCGCAAACATCGCGATCAGGGATGGCTTAGTCATAGTGGGAAAAAGGACGTGGGCCAGGAGGATGAGGAGGGAGCCGCGAAGGTGCCTGAAGTGCCAGAAATACGCCAGACACCTGGCAGCCACGTGTGATGAACGACAAACGTGCGGCACCTGCGCAAAAGAACACAGGACTGCAGACTGCGAGGAGAGGGACCCAGACAAATTCAGGTGCGTAAACTGCGACACATCAGGGCACGCGTCGTGGGATAGGACATGCCCGAAATCCACGGGGCAAGCGAGAGGATCAAGAGAGACGATCCAGAAAGCACATACAAGTACTTCCCGGATGAAAGCCCCTGGACCTGGGAACAGCAGCACATCAGAGGAAAATCAGCAACAGAGAATCCGATGACACTGACCTCAGGCGAAGGCGGCGCACATGTGGAAATGGTGAGTACGCAACGGCAGACAGCACAGGGAGGGAGCGCAGCGGCGCAGTACTAGCAGCATCACCAGCAGGAAACGACAGCTCATACCCAGCAAAGGCAGACAGCAGCGAACCTGTGAGTTGGCCACAGAGATGGCAGGTGGCAGCAGCAGCCGACAAAGAATAGGGCGCCAGCATCGAGACTGGTATCAAGATAAACCACGATAAACGAGCACTTCATGGCCAGCGCCAATGGGGACAGACCAGAATCGCGAGCAGACCACAACAGGACCACTACAGAATGAATAGTGACCAAACACCAGCGGTAACATTAAGGATAAGGCAGCAGAACGTAAATAAGTCACTACACGCTACTAACGATCTTCTAGGAAAATCACCACCGAACAAGTACGACATAATAGCGGTACAGGAACCATACATGGACTTCTTAGGAAACGCATGCGTGAGCCACCACTGGCACACGATATACCCAGCAACGCACTACAAGGATAGGGAGAAATGGAGCAGGTCGATGCTAATGATAAACAAGAGAATGAAGATGGATGCGTGGGAGGCAGTAGACATGGGACATCCAGATGTGATGGGGGTCAGGGTCAGAATGCAAACCGGTGTAGTGCTAATAATCAACTTTTACTGCGACTGCGCGCACTCAGGAAGCATCCAAAAGGCTGACGAATACCTACAGACACAAACAAGACACGAGTGGAACAAACAACTGGTGGGCATGGTCTCACTTGGAGATTTCAACAGACACCATCCGCAATGGGACGAGGCGAGGAACACACACCTCTTCACCCGGAGTAACCTAGATGCAGCACAGGTCTTACTAGACGCCACAGTGGAAAGGGACCTTATAATGGCGCTGCCAACAAACCTACCGACACTCATAGCTCAGACTACAGGCAACTACACGAGAACTGACAATGTATTTATGTCAATAACACTCCTAGATGCTATCGTTCAGTGCACAACAGTCCCAGAAGATCAGCCAGCGCGTAGCGACCACCTGCCGGTCGACACCACACTCGACATGACCACAGCCGCGGCACAGGAACCGGCCAAGCATAACTACCAAGTAGTAGATTGGACAGAGTACAATGAGAGATTAGTAGAGAATCTTAGGGGGATACAGGCAGAGGTACCCACCTGCAAGCGGGAATTCGACAGGATGCTGGAGGAGGTCAACCAGGCGATAGCAGAAACGACGGAAGAGATGGCACCCAAGACGAAGCCATCACCATACATGAAACGATGGTGGCCAAGAGAGCTCACCAAGATGAGGAGAACCACCAGGAAGCTGGCGCGCAGGGTGTACGACCAACGCAATGATCTCACAGATGAGGTGCACGCAGAATACAAAAGAGCCAGGAACCAGTACGCGGCCGCGAAAGATCAAAACAAGACCACTGGGAAGCTTTCCTAGCAACGGTGGACAAGCATACAGTATGGACAGCCAGCCGCTTTGTCACTGGGGACTCCATCGATGGGGGAAAAGCAAGGGTACCCATGCTCAAGGCAAAATGTGAGGATGGATCGGCATGGACTGCAACAACCAACAACGAGAAATCCGATATGCTCTTAAGGACTTTCTTCCCACCTCTGCAGGCCGACAGCGCACATATTCCTCACGACTTCGAACACCCACCCCCAGCCTTCACATACAAAGAGATAACGGACGAACAGATCATGAGGGAGATCAAGCATACTAACCCGTTCAAGGCCCCGGGTGCCAACGGGATCCCTAACGTAGTACTGAAGCAGTGCGCTCAACAACTGCTACTGTACATCAGACAACCTTTCAGAGCAACATTCACACTACAGACATACCCCAAACTGTGGCGGGACTCAGAGGTACTAGTGCTACGGAAACCCGGAAAGAGAGACTACACAGTCCCAGGCGCCTACCGGCCAATAGTGCTGCTAGACATGCTAGGAAAGATCCTATCGTCCTGCATGGCAGAGGACCTGGGCAAGATGGCGGAAAAGCATGGGCTGCTCCTAGAAAACCATTACAGATGCAGGCAACGAAGGATGACAACCGATGCCATCCACTACACCATCACGAAGGCGAAGGACGTGTGGCGAAGAGGGAATGTGTTGGGGGCATTGTTCTTAGACATCAAGGGGGCATTTCCTAGCATAATACTACTTAGACTGATACACAATATGTGATGCAGGGGAGTACCACAAGAATATACCGAATGGATTCGCAACAAGGTCGAGGGGCGGGTAGCGATGCTGAAGTTCGACGACGACTGCGCACCACCTACACCTATCCCAAGAGGTATGGACCAGGGTTGCCCACTCTCCGCGATAGCGTACCAGTTCTACAACTCAGACCTACTCGAGGTTGTAGGAAAGGAAAATGGTGAAGATGCCGTGGCGTTCATTGAGACACCACAATCCTGGCAGAAGGCGCGGACATGGAAGAGGCATTCGGGAAGCTGAAAGACATTGTCCATAGCTGGAATGGAGCCCTAGACTGGGCTGCTGAACATGAATGTCAGTTCACCTTGGATAAGTTCGGGCTGATCGGTTTTCCAAGAAACGCAAGAAAGACACGACGGGAACAAGAAAGACAAGGCCGGTGTGAGGGCAACACTAATGACGAAGCCACAACCAAAGATACTCAAGGAGATAAGAGCCGATACTAGGACAATGACCAACTGTGTAGTGGGTATCCTCAGTTTATAACTCTACCAACGATAGATACATGGGGACTTGCCTGTGTAGTGGGTATCCTCAGAGATCAAGCTGAGGAAACGCCACCACACGGGCTACAGTCTTATAGCGCTGGCAAGGCTTACATAATAGGGGAGACGGAAACTTGTAGAAGGTTACGGAAGGTGACGGAAAGTGATGGAAACTGACGGAAGGTGACGGAAACTCATAGAAGGAAATAGAAACTTGTGGAAGGAAACGCGTGAACCCTGACACTATCCCCTCGTGCCCAGGTATCCATCTCACTGTCACCGTCGCTTTTCCTCCCTTTTCCTCCCTTATTGCTTCCATCTGGTCGTGTATGGCTTCAACCAGATACTGTCCCGATATTGCTCGCTCCTCTCTGGTCGTCTGTATCGCTGACTGGTTGTCCAATCCCAGCATGTGTGCCCCGCATCCCTCATCCCTTATCATCCTAGCCCCCATCGCCGCTCCAAGGAGTTCCGCTTCGAAGACGGTATGTTCGTCCACCGGTCCCATGTATTTCCTGGCGACCCGCTTCACCGCTCCTCTACGGCACAGCACTGCTGCAGCCCCCACCCCGCCCTCGATCATTGATCCGTCCGTGTATACCTTCACTTCCGCATCATCTCCTGCTCCCATTTCCGCTGCTTCCTCCTTGTGTTCGGGTATATTCACGTCGAAGACGGGCTTCCTTTTGGGCCCCCGTCTTACCACTTCGATCGTCTCCATTCGTTGCGGCTGTAGGTTGAACGCATGTAGGATTTCGTGGAGCGATGACCTGTGTTTCTTGACGTATCTACGCGCTGCTTTTCTCACGTGTTTGGACAGGGGGTGCTGTTTGGGCAAACACGTTAGTTGGACTGTGGCTCAATGAACAAGCTTGGATACTAGTAGCGAGAATGGTAATAGATTTGCATGTGCGTCAGCCGTGTCACTCGCTGTCGTTCGCATCGCCCCTGTGATTGCGAGGGCGGCTTGCCTCTGTACTCTTGCCAGTTTGGTGATGTGCCCCTTTGTGCCTTTGGATCGTTTAGATTCTGGGATTAGATAGGTGTCATCCACGTATAGCACCTTCGGCACTGTTACCGCTATATAGAATTGTCTCATATGCTTAGCTGATATCCCCTTCGAGGTTTTCGCGATTCTACGGTATTGATCCATAAGCTTGGTACCCTTCTTCAGCGCGTAGTTAACCTGTTGTTTGAATCTCAACTCTTGATCCATTATTATCCCTAGGTACTTGTGTGCTTCGGCCGGTACGTCTCCTGGGTGCCGATCATGATAGACGGTCTGGTGATTGGCTTTGTCTTTGTTGTTCCCGACGTGTCTTTCTCGCGTTTCCTGGAAAAACTGATCAGCCCGAACTTATCCAATGCAAACTGACATTCGTGTTCATCGGCCCAGTCTAGAGCTCCATTCCGCCTATGGACGATGTCTTTCAGCTTCCCGAACGCCTCTTCCATGTCCGCACCTTCTGCCAGGATCGTGGTGTCATCAACGAACGCAATGGCATCTTCGCCATTTCCCTTTCTCACAAGCTCGAGCAGGTCTGAGTTGTAGAACTGGTATGCTATCACGGAGAGCGGGCAGCCCTGGTCCATACCTCTTGGGATAGGTGTGGGTGGTGCGCAATGGTCATCGAATTTCATCATCACTACTCATCCCTCGACCTTGTTGCGGATCCATTCCGTATATTCTTGCGGTACTCCCCTGCATCGCATGTCGTGTATCAGTCTAGGTAATATTATGCTAGGAAATGCCCCCTTGATGTCTAAGAACAGCGCCCCCAACACATTCCCTCTTCGCCACGCGTCCTTCGCCTTCGTGATGGTGTAGTGGATGGCGTCGGTTGTCATCCTTCCTTGCCTGCATCTGTAATGGTTTTCTGGGAGCAGCCTGTGCTTTTCCGCCATCTTGCTCAGGTCCTCTGCCACGCAAGACGATAGGATCTTTCCTAGGGTGTCTAGTAGCGCTATCGGCCGGTAGGCACCTGGGGCCATGTAGTCTTTCTTCCCTGGTTTCCGTAGCACTAGTACCTCCGAGTCCCGCCACAGTTTGGGGTATGTCCGCAGCGTGAATGTTGCTCTGAAAGGTTGGCTGATGTATGGTAGCAGTTGTTGAGCACACTGCTTTAGCACTACATTGGGGATCCCATTGGCGCCCGGGGCCTTGAACGGGTTGGTGCGCCTGATCGCCCTCATGATCTGTTCGTCCGTTGTCTCTTCATACGCAAAGGCTGGGGGTGGGTATTCAAAGTCGCGGGGGATATTTGCGCTGTCGGCCTGCAGGGGCGGGAAGACGGTCTTCAAGAGCATTTCTGATTTCTTGTCGTTGGTTGTCGCAGTCCACGCCGATCTGTCCGCGTGTTTTGCCTTGAGCGTGGGTACCCTCGCTTTGCCCCCATCGGTGGAGTCCCCAGTGACGAAGCGGCTAGCTGTCCATACTGTGTGTTTGTCCACCGTTGCTAGGAAAGCTTCCCAGTGATCTTGTTTTGATCTTTCAATGGTGGCTGCGTACTGATTCCTTGCTCTTTTGTCTGCGTGCGCCAAATCCGTGAGATCATTGCGTCAGTCATATGCCCTGCGCGCCAGCTTCCTGGTGGTTCTCCTCATCTTGGTGAGCTCTCTTGTCCACCATCGTTTTATATATGGTGACGGCTTCATCTTGGGCACCATCTCTTCTGTCGTTTCCATTATCCCCCGGTTAACCTCCTCCAGCATCCTGTCGAATTACTGCCTGCAGGTGGGTGCCTCTGTCTGTATCCCTCTAAGATTCTCTAGCAGTCTCTCATTATACTCTGTCCAGTCTACTGCTCGGAAGTTGTACTTGGCGGGTTCCTGCGCTGTGGCTGTGGACATGTCGAGCGTGGTGTCGATCGGCAGGTGGTCGCTACGTGCTGGCTGGTCTTCTGGGATCATTGTGCATTGAACGATGGTGTCTAGGAGCATTGCGGACATAAATACGTTGTCGGTTCTCGCGTAATTGCCTGTGGTCTGAGCTATGAGTGTCAGTAGGTTTTTCGGGAGCGCCATTATTAGATCCCTTTCCACTGTGGCGTCTAGTAGGACCTGTGCTGCGTCTAGGTTGCTCCTGGTGAAGAGGTGCGTGTTCCTCACCTCATCCCATTGCGGATGGTGTCTGTTGAAATCCCCGAGCCAGATCTGTAGTAGACAGGAATTATAGGCAGTAGGTATGGACTTGTTGCTCAAAAGAATAGACTAGAAATTAATTCACTCTCTCAGTGAATTTAGTTGTCACTATAAATATATTATACACTACCTAGAAATTAATTCACTATAGAGGATTTCTAGGTCAATAAATCGAAAGAACACTAGACTAATTTACTTGCCTCTCTCAGTGAATTTAGTTGTCACTGAGAGAGGGGGAAATCTGTCTCACTGTGCATGTACTACTACCCGGCCCTTTAGCGCCCAAGAGCTCGCGTGTCGAAGTCATTTCAGACTCCGCTGGCTGCAGCCGCTTGTGAAAGTAGAAATAACAAAATGAAATGGAGAGGTAGGGAGTGACTGGAAAACTTCGAAAATAATCAAAGAAAGGGATGCATGGTACAAGAACAATGTGAGAAGAGATTGAAAAACCATACAACAAATTGAATATATTATGCTTGATTTTGGTGCAGGAGCATAAATGCACCCAACAAGATCATGCCTGCCAGTCGTTCGCTCCGTCCATGTCTTGTTTGTGTCTGTAGGTATTCATCAGTCTTTTGTATGCTTTCTGAATGCGCACAGTCGCAGTAAAAGTTTAGTATCAGCACTACACCGATTTGCATTCTGACCCTGACCCCCGTCACGTCTGGATGTCCTACGTCTACTGCCTCCCACTCGTCTGTCTTTATTCTCTTGTTTATCATTAGCATCGATCTGGTCTGTTTCTCCCTGTCCTTGTAGTGTGTCGCTGGGTATATCGTGTGCCAGTGGTGGCTCACGCGCGCGTTTCCTAGGAAGTCAATGTATGGTTCCTGTACCACTATTATGTTGTATTTATTTGGCGTTGATTTTCCTAGAAGATCATTAGTGGCGTGTAGTGACTTGTTTATGTTCTGCTGCCTTATCCTTAATGTTACCGCTGGTGTTTGGTCGCTATTCATTCTGTAGTGGTCCTGTTGTGGTCTGCTTGTGATTCTGGTCTATCCCCATTGGCATTGGCTGCAAAGTGTTAGTTTAATGTGGTTTGTCTTCATCCTGGTCTCGATGTCAGCGCCCTGTTCCTCGTCGGCTGGTGCTGCCACCCGCCGTCTCTGTGGCCAACTCGTGGGTTCGCTGCTGTCCGTCTTTGCTGGGTCTGAGTCGTTGTTTCCTGCAGGTGATGCTGGTGATACTGCGTTGTTGCGCCCCCTCCCTGTGTCGTCTGCCGTTGCGTACTCGCCATTGCCGCGTGTGCGCCGCCTTCTCCTGAGGTCGGTGTGTTCGGGTTCTCTGCTGCCGCTTTTACTCTTATGTGCTGCTGTTCCCAGGTCCAGGGGCTTTCGTCCGGGAAGTATGTGTATGTGCTTTCTGGGTCGTCCCTCTCGATCCTCTTGCTTGCCCCGGTGAATTTTGGGCATGTCCTATCCCACGACGCGTGCCCTGATGTGTCGCAGTTTACGCACCTGAACTTATCTGGGTCCCTCTCCTCGCACTCTACGGTCCTGTGTTCTTTTGCACAGGTGCCACACGTTTCACGCTTGTCACACACAGCTGCTAGGTGTCTGGCGTATTTCTGGCACTTCAGGCACCTTCGCGGCTCCCTCCTCATCCTCCTGGCCCACGTCCTTTTCCCCGCTATAACTAAGCCATCCCTGATTGCAATGTTTGCGGCTACTGTGGTCCTGAACCTCGCTATTAGGTGCACTGTCCGTTGCCCTGGGCTGCACCTTTGCATGGGTTTGGTCCATCTTGTTGATTCTAGCATGCTGTCTGGCAGTCTCGAGTTGTGCTCTATTCTCGTGTACTCTGCCAGCGTGTCGGGGGTGTGACTGACTGGGACGTACTCCACGATTACGCAAGCGGATCGCTCCTTTACTACTGCGGAGGTGCTGAACTTTTGCAGGAAATCTTCCCTGCGTGTCTGTATGACTTCTGCCACCCCTTGCGTTTCCAAATCGATTACTATCCCCCCGTTCGCCAGCCTCTTTACTCCCACGAATCTTGGCGCCTCACCCTCCTCCAGAGTGTCCATGTACTCGACTGCTTCGTTGGCCTTGGCTACGAGTTCCTGCTCGGTGAGTTCCTTCTCTTTGTCGATTAGGATTTGACGGCTCCTCGCTTTCACCCTGGCTAGAGTGTTGAGGTGAGCGAGCGGCACTGCGCCCTTGAGCACTCCTGTGTATGTTAACACTGAGGCCTGCTCTGCCATCCCCGCCCCTCTCGTTCCGTTCTCTAGTGCGTCTGCTGCCAGATCTGTGGCTTTTATGGTGTCGTAGGCTGCCTCTCTAAGCGCATCCGTCGCTTCCTCCGCCTTCCGCATTATCGGGTCTATCTTTTTCTCGACGTACTTCATGACTTGTTCCCCAAAACTCTTGGCTGACACATCCATCATCAAGATAGCTATGGCCCTTGCCCCTTCTTTCAGGGCCTTGTGTGTGGTGCTTTGTGCCATGCTCAGCAGTGCGTAGCTCCAGCTCTCTTGAGATATCAGGTCGTCCTTTGCCACATACTGGTTTCTGTCTAGGAAATTTCACGCCTGCTCTCTGCTTCGCACCGTTGAGCCCACGCTGTCTATCAACTCTCCTCGTGTCTTTGCCTGCTCTCCCTGCTGCACTGTCCCCGCCCTGGTCCTCCCTATGTGCGTGCTTCCTGTGCTCTGACCTTCCGCACTTGCCGGTTGTTGGGTGCATTTATGCTCCTGCACCAAAATCAAGCATAATATGTTCGATTTACTGTATGGTGTTCCAATTCTTTCTCACATTGTTCTTGTACCATGCATCTATTTCTCTGATTACTTTCGAAATTTTCCAGTCACTCCTTATCTCTCCATTTCACTTTGTTATTTCTATTTTCACAGGCGGCTGCAACCAGCGGAGTTTGAAATGACTTCGACGCGCGAGCCCTTGGGCGCTAAAGGGCCGGGTGCACGTATATGCCTTCTGAGACAGGATAGTGCTCCTCTCTCAGTGACAATAAATTCACTGAGAGAGGCCAGTAGTATTCTTTATATTTACATAGCATGTTGACTGAAAATCATGTAGTGTATTTGATTCTAGGTATTGTATTAATATATTAGTGACAATAAATTCACTGAGAGTGTATTTGATTCTAGCTTTCTAAGAACTCTACCGAACCTTCCCTGCCATAGCCCCTAGTTGCTAACACCGGTGTGGTCATTTTGTACGCTTCTTCCTTTTGAAGCGCTGTACCTGTGTTTAGTGCGATGGTGTGCTGCACTTTCCATGGGTAGGGTGAGATTTAGCGTGGATGCGAGGATTTTTCGTTTTTGGATGTGGTGGTAAGCGTGAGAAAGTTTTTTTGATACATGGGTTATTTACACCCTCCCCCTCTATAGACAACTATAGGGGTCAACTACTACTCATAGAGGTCATCCATGAGGGAGTCCTCTAGAGTGGCCGATACGATGATGTCGTCGTCGTACAGGGCAGGTGGAGCGCGTGACTCCTCCGGGGGCACCTCCGCGTCATCGGTGGTGATTGGGTGAGGCTGGTCGGCCTCACCACTAGCGGTGGTATCCATTTGGGTGTTAGGGCCAGTGTCCTCGCGGAGCATGGCCTCAACGGCCGGTTCCTCAGTCTGAGGAGGGGGCCGGAAGCGTGCCAGCTCTTGGTCGAGCTGAGTGTGAGTGAGGGGTCATGGCACCGCGGCCCTCACATGGCTGGTCTTGATGACCTTTTGTTGGCCCTCACGGGCGGCGGCACTGAATGCCGCGCCGGTGATGCTGCGTTGAACATAATGTTCAATGCGTGCCACTCGCTTGCGAGTGACCCCCGCGTAGCGGGCCAACCATCTCACAATCTCGGCAAGGGGGATGTCGGGGCCGGCTTGGCCCTCCACAGGGAATGGGCCAGTGATTGAGAGCCGCAGGGTGGTGCTCTGAGGCGTCAGCACTTCCCTGGCATCGACAAGGCTCGACCATTGGTCTGTCGAGCCGAATTGGTCGAGTAGCCTCGCCCTGAGAGGTGATGCGACCCCTTTGACCCGGGGCACAAGGGCCTTCAACCACATCCAGATGTCCATGTCGTCTAGGTTGAAGGTGCCATCCGCGTTGTCACGGATGGCGGATGGGATTCCTTCAGGGTTGTGTATCCAACCCTTCAGGATGGCCGTGATATCGTGTGGGGTACCACCCGCTATCACGAGACAATCCCTTTTGGGATTGCGAGCGCGTTGTTCGCACTCAATGCGTTTGAATACACCGATCATCTCGCACATACGCGCGAGCTGTGGCATCTCTTTTGCCCGCGCCATGAATTCGATGAAGCATGGGTCGTCGAGCGGGCAGACTTCGTACCAATGAGTCCGACGCTGTTGGGCCTTTCCTACCGGCCATGGTAGGAGGCCCGTCTCGGAGATCGGTGGATCTCCGAGTGGGATGAGTGTCCCCTCCCCCAGGTAGGGAGGGTGAACTGTCCCCGCCGGTGGAGGAAGGGCCACACCAAGCCCGATGTACTGGGCCTCGACCTGTGCTATCCGCCATTGCAGGGCTGGGTCGTTGATGGTGTGCGACGATGATGCCGCTAGGTAAGCGCTGATCATTGCCGCGCAATTTCTTGAGCTTTTTCTTTGGCTGCTCTGCCAGCCGCTGTGCCCTTTCCAGGTCATATGTCTTCCAGACGGATGAGTCTGACTCCCATCCATCTGGGACGCCATATGCAGAGTCGGAAGGCGCGCTATGCCCTTCCGTCGTCGGGGTCAGCGCTGACAATCGGGACGCTAGCCCCAATGTTGTGCGCGCCAGCAATGGCGCCGTTGCGCGAGGTGATGATGGCCCGGCCACTGGGTCCGTGGCCGGGTCATGTCGCGGCCGTTTTGAGGCAGCGTGGACCAGGGTAACCTGGAGCTGTGCTGCACTCAGCTGCTGCTCCAGTTCCTTGATCTTGGCGCGCTCGGCTACGAGTGCGTTGTCACGGTCTTCGACCGTGCGTTCCGACTCCTTGACCTCTTTTTTAAGGTCGTTGATGTGCCGGAGGGGCTCTTCTCGCGCGTCACGCACGATGCCCCTTGGGAGCCATCCCCAGGCTGCATCGATGGCGTCACCGATGTCTTTGTCCCGCAACTTGACCTTGCGGGTGCCTGTCGCGGCCCTTAGGTGCGCAGCGTAGTCCGCGCACATTGCGCAATCGTCCGGGTGGACAATGGCGAGGGCATCCTCCCATCCCACGATCATCCAGTGCTCCTGGTCTATTGGAGCACGGAGAATGTCTGCAGCCCCCTGTCTCGGGGCCATTGTTTGCGTTGTGGATGTTGATGGATCAACATCCATCCCATCTTTAGGGGGCATCATCTTCGTGGGGATGATGGTGGTTAGCTTCCAAGAAGCGATGCGCCCTTGGAAAGATCCGAGGTGAAAATTTAACCGTGCCGTGGCCAGCGCATCACATGGTCTGCACGTGACAGACGCGTCTAGCGGCGTCTGGGGAGGTCACATGGCTTTCTCACCCCCCTAAGCTCTAGATAGCTATCTAGGGCTTCAAGGTCCTTGCAGGATGACATGGGTTCCCATGTCACGTCGCCTAGGGTCCAACGGACCTGGAACTCCAGGTCCGTAGAGTTTATCCATCGATGTGCGATAATCTTGTCGATGAGCCACTCCTCGTTGCCATTTGCTCCGAAGTCATACAATGACTTGGCCTCACGAGGAGGGAACAATTCATCATTGTTAGCCTCGTATCGCCGTACAAGGCTTGAATGGAAGACCGGTGAAATGCGACGGCTTTTCAGCTCGTCGGGAAGATCCAGGGTCACCGTCGAGGTGTCGTTGTGAGCCTTGACGATGCGGTACGGTCCGATGTACCGTGGGACTAGTTTTCTGGCTCTTCCTTTCGGGAGAGTTAGGTTTTGTGTCGAAAGGTAGACGCGGTCATTGGCCGTGTACCTGTCGCTCGCCATACGTTTCTTATTTGCATGAAATGTTTGCATCACTCGATGCTCTATGATTGCATTGTGTGCCGCCATCAGGTTCCATTTTGCCTGATGTGCAAACCGGGCTACCCCCTTGAACAGGGTGTCCACGGCTATGGGGAGGTCTATCCGCGGCATATAGCCGTGGTTCAGCTCGAAAGGTGCGAACCCTGTGGTCGCGCTGACGTTTCTGTTAAGGGCGACCTCAACCATTGGGCATTTCAATGCCCAATGCTTCCGATCGTCTCTGACAACCGCACGCAATATCTGGCCGATTGAGCGGTTTGCCCGCTCTGTGGCTCCATCCGTTTGGGGATGGAAGGCAGTTGACATGAGGAGCTTAGTTCCCATGAGTCGCTGTAGTTCACGCCAGACGATTGACGTGAACTTCGAGTCTCTGTCCGAGACAATGGAGTCGGGAACTCCGTGGAGTTGAATGACCTCCTTCAGAAACAGCCAGGCTACTCCCTTGGCTGACACGCTCATCGTGGTTGGTACGAGGTGTACGAGCGATGTGAGTCGGTCGATGACTACCATCAGGTAGTCACAGTCGTTGGATTTGGGCAGGGGCCCCATGAAGTCGATACCAATCGACTGCCATGGCCTATCCAGAATGGGTAGGCTGTGTAGTAGGCCTTTGGGCCATTGTGGTCCGGTTTTCATCATCTGACACCTTGCGCATGATGTGCAGAACACTTCTATGTCTGGGTTCATGCCCGGCCACCAATATGATCTTCGAACGTAGTTCGAAGTCTTCAGATGGCTGTAGTGGCCAACTATCTGATGTGCCCGATTGATGATGATTTCGATCAGCTTCCTTCCCCCTTGAAGAACAGAGCGGGGGATGGCAATGACGTCTCTCTTGAGCTGGTTCTTAGTCCAGATCAGCCTGTCCCGGATCCTGAATCTCGGGTGCGCATCCGGGTGCGCCATGATCTTTGTGAACATGGTGTCCCTATGGTACGCGTCTCGTAGGACCTTAGACAGGTCTACGCCTTGCTCGACGATCCGGCGCAGGGGTGCGCTGTGATTCCCTGTGGCGATGGCTCTGATGTCATTGTCGTCGTCGCTGGACGCGGCGACGTTCGCGGGCTCTGGTGAGCCCTCGTTTAATGTGGCGGCTTCCATTACTCTCGCCTCTGTCTTCTCGGTGAGGCGTTTAGATCGTCTTGTCGCCGCTGTTCGCAGCTCAACATACCGGTCGGTGGGCAATAACTCACCGTCTGGATCTAAACGCGCATCCGCATTCACGAAGACGTGGTCCAGGTGATTGTCATCACTCGTGTCATTCTCGTAGTAGCGTGACAGGCAGTCCACTACCTTGTTCTCTACACCGTCGACATGAACGGTGTTGAAGTTGAACAGGGAGAGAAACTCCCACCATCTGACCCGGCGGTCAGACAGGCTCTTCTGGGTCTCGAAGTACTCGAGCCCTTTGTGGTCTGTGACGAGGGTGAACCTTCACCCCAGCAGTTTGTCCTCCCATTTCATGAGAGCCTCGAGCATTGTGATCGTCTCATGCTCATGAGTCCGGTAGTGTTGCTGAGCAATGCTGAACTTCTTTGACAAGAAGCCGGCAGGTCGACAAGTTTTCCAGTCAGGACCTTGGCCGTAGACCGCACCGACACCGGCTTTTGATCCGTCAGTGATCACCCAGACTGGCTCTGGGCACCTTGCGTCTACTGGACGCAGGATCAGGGCCTTACAGGCCAACACCTTAATGCTTTGCCAGCATTTGTCTAGTAGTGGCATCCATTCGAATGGACGGTTATTATGCGCACAGCCCGATAGTGGGGTGGTATATGCACTAACATCTGGCATGTAGTGTGCCAGATACTGTACCAGCCCGAGAAAACGCTGGACGTCGTTGAATGTCCGTGGCCTGCACCACTCGCGGATGCGTTGCATCTTCTCCTCGTTGGCATGTACCCCTCGGCCATCGATAATATGGCCGAGACACTCCATTCGGATGGAATAGAGGTCCACCTTTTGCTTGCTCAGGAAAAGGGGATTCTTCCTCAGTCTGTCAAAGACGATGTAGAGGTGCTCTTCATGCTCTTGTATTGAGAGCGAGAATATGAAGATGTCGTCCATGTATACATTGTCAGGGGACACCCTGTTTTCCATTTCCAGTTCCGACACCACACCCAGTTCCGACTCCATTTCCGACTCCGCTTCCGGTTCCGATTCCATCTCCGCCTCCGCTTTTGGAAATGATTCTGCTTCTGGGAGAACTTCCACCAGTTCTGTTCGCCTTGCCAGTTCCACTCCAATTTCCGACTTCCACTCTCGGAACAGTGTCGGAATCAAGTGACTCGCGTAATAGGTGGCATCAAGGGTCGATCAAGGGTCAGGGAGGTGCAGGGTTGATGGCGGGTGCCAAGTGTTGTCCCTGGCTGCGCAGCGTAGTATAATACGGGCTCGCTGACATTGGAGGTCCTTAGACCTTTCTCTTTGGATTTCCCCTTGTCAGGTGAGAATCCCCTCTCTTGTATACTCCGTTCATTTATACATACTTTGGATTTCCCCTTGTCATTGTGTGGTAGTGTGATCTCCACAACCAGCCAGGGTTGCCCTTACATACATGGACGAAGCGACCTATGCAGTCGTGGAAAATGGCTGTCATCAGCCGTTGGAATGTTGACGGGGCGTTACAGTCCCCCATCTGTATCACCTGGCTCCTGAAGGTGCCAAGGATCGTTGCAAAGGCAGTCTGTGCTACGTGATCCGGATGGATCCGGATCTGCTCATATGCTTCTGACATATTGAGTTTTGTTCGATATCGACAGCGAGCCATGTCGCTGCAAATGATATCTTGATCCGGGAAGGGCGTGACGTCCTTCAGCGTGTTTTCGTTCTGCTGGCGCAGGTTGAAGACGGTTCTCAATGTACCATTCTTTTTCGGCACACACAGCATGGGCACTGCCTGCTGCGCGACTGCCGGAATCCACCGCTTTGCAGTGGTGTATCATTCTATCTTAGCCGACAGTTCCTCTCGGAAGTGTTTGGGGCATTTAGGTAGTCGATACCGCATGTGCTTGTTGGGATCGATGAGGTTGATCTCATGGTTGATCTCCCGTAGTGGCGGGAGTTCTAATGGAATTCCACTGACTAAGTCAGTGATTCGTTCGATCCATTCCTCGCCTCCGTGAGGAAGGTCATCATCTGTGAGGATGATGGTGGTGGTTGGCTTAGAAGCCATTAGGCGCTGTTGGCGTCTATTAGGTCCCGCAGCGTGTGGGCCCACTTTCCTCTTTCCCATTGCTTTCACCATTAGGTGAGAGGGCCTCTCCCTACGGTTGTAGGGTGAGTTCGAGGACGGGTCGTCCTGCGACTCGTCCTCCTGGCTTCAATGAGCCAGGTTAGGCTTCGGTGCCTGGGTGATTCTGCTCACCCGTGGCCCCTTGTCCTCGTTCGTCAATCCGTTGTCATTGAACGATACCTTGCCCGTGGGGATCACTTCGTTCCCCTTGCGGATCGTCCCTGGGCTCGAAAGGTCCAGGGTTATGCCAAACCTCCTTAGGAACGGTGTCCCTAAGATAGCGTCGTAATATTCGACGTTCGCTACGTCAAAATATTCGTCGTATGTCTCACAACCAAACTTGATGGTCGTGTTCGTTCCATAGTTGATTGTGGAACGGCTGCCTATGCAGGCTAGCTGCAGCGTGATTGGTTGTTCCAGGGAGAATGTCTTCATCCCTGTAGCTCGCGTGAATTCGGGGGACAGCAGTACCCCTTCGCTGCCGCTATCTAGCAGGCAGTGGGCTTTTACGCCATTTATTTCCCAGTATCCCGATAGGGTACCGTTCTCACTGCGCGGGCGCGTTGTCCACGTCCTGTGTTTGCTTCGGTGGTGATACACTGGCTCGGCCGCCTTGTCTGGCGTGACCGACGTGCGTGCCGCCATGACCTCCGTGGCGGTTTCATCTTCCAGCGCGAATCTGATCGCGCTGGACCTGTAGGTGGTGTCTTCCACCTCTTCGTCCCATTCATACTATTGGGACGGCTCTGGGTCCCACTCCTCAGTGGGCGCATCTCCGTTGTCCGGAGTGTCGTTGGGTTGGGGATCACCCTCCCCCTCTTCATCAATCTGTTGAAGAGAATTTTGACCGAGATCCGTCTCTGGATCCTCGGCCTCTTCGTCGTGCCTCACGGCTGCTGTCTTTATACCGGACCTAATCCGGGGGCACTCTGCATTCTTGTGGCCAGGTTGGCCGCATTCAAAGCACGTGGTGTTGCTTTGGCTGCCGCTGGGCCTAACGTTAGGCCGGCCCAACGTTTTCGTTGGTGGGGCAGGTCGTGGGGATGACCCTGACGCTTGAGGCTGTTTAGCTTCAGGCGGGCGTCCGGCTTGTGCTGGGCGTGAGGGCAGTAACCATTGTCCAGTTCCGCTTCTTGCGAACAGGCTGGGCCTGGTCAGGCCCGTTTGTGTCAACGGCTTGCTCCCTGTGAGCCGGGCAGCGCTTGCCATTGCTGCTGCACTTTCTGCGCGGCGCATCCCCATGTTGCGTTGGGATGCCTCCTCGATCATCTGGGCTGTTTCTAAGAGTTGCTCTATTGAGCTGCTCTTGGCATTATAGCCCTTTTTGAGGACCTCGTTGCGCAGTGTTTCGCGCAGCGCTGATACGAACCGTCTCCGGAACGTGTAATCGTCTGGCTGCTGTATCATACGTGCTGCGTATTTCGTGAGCTTGTTCAGCATCTCCTGAACGGTTTTCATGCCCTGCATGACTGCGTCGAATTTATTCGATGCGTTATGGTACGTCAGTGTGTGCAGGAACCTTTTTTGAAGGCCTTGCATCACAGTTTCCAGCGTCCAGCTGCGGACCTGGCGATCGAAGCGTTCAACGTTTCGAAGGAACCACTCCTGGGCTTCGCCGGTGAGGTGAGTGCCCACATAGCCGACCTGCATATCTATGCTGGTTGGCCCTAGGAGGCAATTCATTTTCAGCCATCTTAGGATGGCTGCCACAAAGATTTCAAACTCTTCAAGGTCAGATCCCCCGGCATATGGCTCGGGGTGAGCCAATTTCACACCGGCTTTCGCTAGCACAGACTTCTCCGGGTCTGTGTCCGCGGCATCTGCTAACGCCACGCGGATCATCTGTGTGATCCCGTCGTACGGCTCCATTGGTACAATGTCAGCCTGGTCAGGGATTCCCTGGCCTTCCGTTGGGGCCATGGATCACTCGCGCGGTTGTGAGGCCGCGCGGGGCAGGGTGTTATATGCCCTGATGGGCCCCGGGCCCGGATCGGGCTCGGGATCAGGAGCATTTTGTGCTCTCGGTTCCAGGGGCATTTTGTGCCTGGTGTCCCCGGTCAGTCCCGCATTGCGGATCCGCAGCCTGCTGTTGTAGGCTGCGCGCGCCTGCCGTGCGTCCTGTACGGCTTGCGTGAGCTGCTCGTCGGGCAGCTGAGCGGTGTGGCTGTGGGCCACTGTCTCTTCAGCGTTTTTTTTTTTTGTTTTTTTTTTTTTGTTTTTTTTTTTTTGTTTTTTTTTTTTTTTTCCGATTTATCGTCTTTTGGGGCGGGGCCCTATGTAAGATGCTTCTACATATACCCGGTCGACATTTTCTTCTATCTAGCCCTTATGTCTCTATCTCTGCTCCTGCTCCATAGGCGATGCCCTGGGCTTGTCCGTGCCTCCGGCAGCAAGGTTTGGTTGCGCTTCTCACGTGGTTTGCTCCTACTCTTTTCCTTCCTTCTCTTTATTTTCTCCCTTTTTCCCCCATCTCCAGGTTCCTGTATGTTCCCTCGAACCTCCCAGTGGTGCTGATGTACTTGAATAGAGCCTTCATTGCTTTTGGCTTGGCTAGTAGAGTGCTGACAGCGCTGGCGGCTCTTCTTAGTGTCCGCTTTAGTTCCTTGCACTGCTCCTTGTATGCAGGGCATCTGTATAAGAAGTGGTGGACCATCTCATCCGCTCTTTTGCACGCTGCGCAAATAGGTGAGTCGACCTTTCCTATTTTGTATAGATGCTTGTTGAGTGCTATGTGGCCCGTTCTGATTTGTATTAGGATTGCTGCTTGTCTGCAGGCCATGCCTTCGGTCAACTTGGCGTATGCTGGGGATGGCATTGTCTTGTCTATTCTGTGCGCATATTCGGATCTCGGCGATCTTGCGAACACTTCTTTTGCTCTTGTTCTGAGTTCCTTCTTGTGCCTCTGGAGTTCGGCCGCCTTGCTTCTCGGCAGTGTTCCCCAACATTCCATTGGGATGTACCTCTCTTCGCTGCTCTCCCCCCTCGCTGCCTTCTTAGCCTCTTCGTCTGCCCTTTCATTTCCCTTGACCCCCTTGTGTCCCGGCATCCATCTCATTACCACCGTTGCATTTGGTTGTGCTCTTGCAACATTCTCGAGCTGTCCATGTATGGCGTCAACCAGGTATTGCGCCAGGATCTGCTTTTCTCTTCTGATTGTCAGTATGGCCGCCTGGCTGTCCAACCCTATCACGTATCTTCCACTGCGTTCTGCGTTCAGAAACTTCGCTCCCATCGCCGCTCCCACTAGCTTGGCTTCGGATACAGTGTACTCTGTTTCCGCTCCCAGATGGAGCCTCACTGTCAACTCCTCTCTTCCGTCTCTGTAGAGGACTGCTGCTGCTCCTACGCCGCCGTCTATGCATGACCCATCACAGTAGACTTGTATACGCGCTGTTTCGCGTCTTATCTCTGCTATTGCCGTTTCCTCATCCGGTGGGATTACTATTTGGAAAGCGGCGGCCCACTTGGGTCCTCTGACCACCGTGTGTATCTTCTCCATCCTGTGTGGTTGGAGCCTATACGCGTGCAATATCTCATGCAGTGGTGTTCGGTGTCTCTTGACGTACCTGGAGGCGGCGCGATGTGCTCTGGGGGATAAGGGGTGACCTTCCGGGAGGCAGGCTATGCGGGCGGCGGCTCTGTGCACTACTTTGTCCACTAGCAGGTGGAACAGCAGTAGATTCACGTGTGCATCTAATAAATCACTCGCCATTGTGTTCATGGCGCCTGTTATTGCTAGCGCGGCTTGTCTTTGAACTCTAGCAAGCTTATTGATGTGCCCTTTAGTCCCTTTGTTTCGCGTTGTGCCTGGCACCAGGTATACGTCAGCTGCGTACAATAGCTTCGGGATGGCTACCGCTATGTAGTATTGTCTCATGTACTTAGCTGGTACCCCTCTTGACGGCTTGGCTAGTCTGCGGTATTGTTCCACGAACTTGCTCCCCTTTTGCAGCGTGAAGTTGACCTGCTCCTTGAACCAGAGCTCCTGGTCAATTATGACCCCAAGGACCCTGTGGGAGGACGTAGGCTTGACGACATGCTGCCCTATCTTTATGGTCGGTCATGCCGTCGGTCTGGTCTTTTTGGTTCCCGTGGGGTCGGCTTCTCGCCTCCTTGTTAAACCCATGAGTCCGAACTTGTCGACTGTGAAGGTGCAGTCGTGTTTTTGCGCCCATTCTTGCGCTCCTCCACGCCTGGTCATGATGCATGTCAGTTTATCAAACGCTTCATCCAGGCTCGCCCCTTCTGTGAACAGCGTCGTGTCGTCTACGAAGCCGATGCTGTCTTCGCCTTTTTTCCACTGGTGAGCTCCAGGAGTCCGGCATTGTAAAACTGGTATGATATTGCCAATAGGGGGCACCCTTGGTCCCTGCCGCACCCGACTTCCATTATCTGTATGCCATAGTCGTCCAATCATAGTGTGGTCTGTCTGCCCTCGACCTTCCTCCTTATCCATTCTGTGTACTCGCGCGGGACCCCTCTCAGTCGCATGTTATGTATTAGCTGGCTAAGGATGATGCTGGGGAAAGCGCCCTTTATGTTGAGGAACAGTACTCCCAATACTTTTCCCCTGCGCCATGCGTCCTTCGCTGCTCCGACGAGATAATGGATAGCGTCTGTGGTGGTCCACCCCGGCCGGCACTCGAAGTGATTATTAGGTAGTAGCACATACCTCTCAGTCATTTTGACTATGTCTTCTGCTATGCAGGCTGACAATACTTTGCCGATCGTGTCTAATAGCGCTATGGGTCTATACGATCCAGGTATGCCATAGTCTTTTTCCCCAGCTTCCTTAGCACTTTTGTGATGGAGTCCCTCCATTCCGTTGGGTACACTTCCAGTTCGAACGTGGCGTGAAAGAGTGGACCTATATACGGGAGCAAGACGTTAATGCTTTGCTTGATCACAGCATTGGGGATATCGTTGGCGCCCGGCGCCTTGAACGAGTTCAGCTTTTCTACTGCCCTTCGTATTTGTGTGTCTGGGATGCCGGTATACTCAAATGCTGCCTGTTGTTTGTTGAAGGAGGCTGAGGGGTCGTTTGTCGGCTCTGGGAAGAACGTTCTGAATAACATGTCGGCTTTGTGTTCATTCGTACTGGCAATCCACGTAGTTCCATCGCTGTGTTTTGTCTTGAGCGTCGGTACTCAGGCTCACCCTCCATCCGAAGGGTCCATTGACGCGTATTTGTGTGCCGTCCAGACCGTTGACTGATCCGTTCTTTCCAGGAAGTCCTCCCAATGCTCCTTTTTTGACCTCTCTATCGCCCTCGTGTATTTGTTTCTGGCTCTCCTATACACCCCGTGTGTTTTGTGATTTGGGTCGTTCCTGTGCTGATACGCCTTTCTGCCCATTCTCCTCATCGCCCTTCTCACCTGCGCTATCTCCATTGACGGCCATCTCTTCATGAACGGGGATGGCCTTGTCATCGGTACGTGGTCTGTAGCTGTTTCTATGATTGCGTTGGTTAGTTCCTGTAAATTATGTGTAAATTGATGCTTGTCTTTGGGGTTCGGATCCGCGATCGCTTGCTTGAGTTTCTCTTCGAGTTTTTCGTTGAAGAGCTTCCAGTCAACCTGTCTGTAGTTTTGTTTTGTGTCGACGTCTGCTGCTTCCATCGTGACTTCTATTGCTGTGTCTATGGGATAGTGATCGCTCTTCATGGGTTGTTCTTTTGGCACTGTGTAACAATGTATTAGTCTTTCTGCTAGCTCGAATGTAAGGAAAACGTTATCAGTTCGGGTGTTGTTGCCTGTGGACATGGCCCTCAGCGTCGGGATATCTTTAGGGAGCACCATATGCATATCCCAGTCCACTGTTGCGTCGATTAATATTTGTGCTTCGTCCAGGTTGTGTCTTGTGAATAGATGGTTATTGCGTTCTTCGTCCCATTGGGGGTGATGACGATTGAAATCTCCCAGCCATACCATCCCTGCCTCGTGACTTTCATTGTCGGCTCCCGCCTGCGTCCGTAGGTGGGCTTTCACTCTTCTGATGCTGTCCGAGTTGTTGCAGTCACAGTACATGTTGATGATTGTGATTTCTCCCGCTCCCATCCTCAGTTTGATCGCAGTGACGTCCGGTGTTCCTATGTCGATCGCCGCCCACGCGTTAGTAGCTATCTTTTTGCTGACCAGAATCATTGCTCTCGTCGTTTTTTCCTTGTCTACATAGTGGGTCTTCGGGTACACTGTGTACCAGTGGGATGTCGCCCTTGCGTTTCCCAGGAAATCGATGTATGGTTCTTGTATCGCGAGTATGTCGTATTTGTCAGGTGTGCTTGCTGCTAGCATGTCGGCCGTGGTGGTGAGAGACTTGTTGAGGTTTTGTTGTCTGATCCATATTTGTGTTATCGCGCTGGCCCCTCGACTCATTGCTGACATGAGGTGTGGATTGCACTGTCAATTTCCTCCTGCTGGGCGCCGCCTCGTTCGTACTCATCGAGCGTTCTCTGCCTCGCCCTTCCTCCCATCCACCCTTGGTCCCTGTGGCCCGTTCGGGGTTGGTGTTATTCCTGCTCCTGCTTCTGTGCCCTGCTCCCCTTGTCCTGCTGCCTTCCCTCCTGCCACCGCCATTACTGCCTGTTGACCATTGCGTGTTTCTCTCTCTGCCTCCCCTGTCGATGGCTTGTTGGAGACGTTTGCCTGCGTCCGCGGTCGGTCCTGCTTCGTTTTGCTGTTCCCACGTCCAAGGTTGCTGATTGGGGAAATACTTGTAGGTCCCCTCTGGGCCCGCCCTCTCTATCGTTTGGCATGCTGCTGTGAATTTCGGGCAGGTGCGGTCCCACAACGCATGACCGGCCTTGTTGCAGTTCACGCATTTGTAGTGGGCTGGGTCGGTTTCCTCGCAATCCACCGTCCTGTGTCCTTTTCCGCACGTCCCACAAGTCTCCTCGCCATTGCAGTCCGCTGCCATGTGCCTCGCATTTTGCCTCTGGCATTTCAGGCACCTCCTCGGTTCTCTTTTCATCCTCCTCGCCCATGCGCGTTTCCCTGAAATTATCAGCCCGTCCCTGATACTTTGATTTGCTGATTCGATGTTTGAAAACTTAGCTATAAGGTGCGCAGACCTCTGCCCATGAGTTCTTCGACTCGGTGGTTTTATCCATCTGGTTGATATCAGCGTGCCGCTGGGGAGTCTCGAATCTCTCTCTATCTTTTTGAGTTCACCCATGGCCTCCGGTGCGTGTGTTATTGGCACGTATTCCACTAGTACTGACACTGCCCTCTCTTTTACAACCGAGGTGCCTCTGAGCTTCTCTGTGAATTGTGCCTTGTTTTGCTGGACCCAGTTGGCTGCCGGGGGTTTCCAAGCTCGTACACTATGCCTCCATTGGCTAGGATCTTGGCTCCTATGAAGGTGACTTCTATGCCTGGCGTGTCTTCCTTGAGCTGCTCTAGGGCCTCGTTTGCTTTTGCTACTAGTTCCTGCTCGGTGAACTCAGCTAGTGCATTGT
This sequence comes from Gautieria morchelliformis, assembly GCA_015179125.1. Lineage (NCBI taxonomy): Eukaryota > Fungi > Basidiomycota > Agaricomycetes > Gomphales > Gomphaceae > Gautieria > Gautieria morchelliformis. The sequence goes on along the minus strand of WHVA01000390.1, from coordinate 4,042 downwards.
GCTCCGCTCTGGGGTCCCTGTCTATTAGTATCTGACACTCTCTGGCTCTGGCTCTTGCCAGATTGTTCGGGTGGGATAGGGGGACGTTACCTTTGAGAGCGGCTGCGTACGTGGTGCCCTTTTCTGCTTCTTCTCTTATTTCGCTTCTTATCCTCTCTACACTGCAGATTTCTTCTACCGCCAGGTTCACCTCTTCTGCACTGCTCTTAGCCGTGTCTGTCGCGCCCCGCGCCGCCTCCACAGTCGAGTCGAGTTTGGTGAGTATCGGCGCTAATCCGTCCTCGATGTCCTGCAGGAAAGCTTTGCTTACGGCCCTTGCCTCTTTGTCTATCACGAGGATCGCCACGGACCTGACCCCTTCCTCCATTGTCTTTCCCGTGGCGCTGTGGGCTAGCGATAAGAGGACGTAGCTGAGCTGGTCTGAAGTGGTTGGATTGTCCTTGGCGAGGAAACCGTGCCTATCCAGGAATGTTCGAGCCTGATCTCTGTCGCGAACCGTGGCGTATGGGTCTGCCAGTAGCTCTGTTCTGTTCTTTGCCCCTACTTGTTGGCTGCTGGCTCTTGTTCGTGGGGCCGGTGCCGTGGAGGCCGCTGAGGGGTTTGCGTTTTGTGGCATGGCCCCTTTGTTTCTGTTTCTCTCTGCGGGGTCTGTTCTATTATGATTATGGTGTGTTTTCGGTAAGCTATCTGTGAATCAGGGTGTTGTGTGCGGGTGGGATGAAATTTTTGGTTTTGTGTGGTCTCTTCAGCGTTCTTCGCTAGTAGCTCGAGTGCCCGTGTGTGGCGGCGCATGGCTGCGGCTTCTTTACTCTGCCAGTGTGCGACTTGGAGCTCTAAGCTCTCGGTCGTCATTTCAGAGTCAGGCTCTGAGGCGACCTGATCCCTAACGATCTGTTGGATCATTTTACGGCTGTCCGTTGGGGCGGCCGGTTGCTCTTGAGGTTCGTTCCCGAACCTTACGTCCTGTTCGACCGGGACGGTTGGCAGCGGCATTCACTGCTTGTCCCGCTCCTTTCGGCATGGGTCTTCCACGTCACGACTGCGTTCGTTGGCTGCGGATTGTCGCGAGCTCGGGTGAGTTGCGTCGCGTTCCCCACGTGGGCGGAGGGCTTTCTGGACGTCCTCCAGCGTGGCTGCATCTTGCAGCCTGACCTCCTCCATCTGGTGGAGTTCCTTGCCGATTGCCATTAGGGCGGTGGCAGCGTTGTGGCGTGTCAGCGTGCTTCAGTGCAGCGCCGCCTGCACCTGTTTGTTCAGAGCCTCTGCCATCTCGTGGTCAATGGCGTGAGCCCTCGAGCTCTTGCGACTGGAGCTCGAGTATTCCGAGTCCTGACCATCGTCTGGGGCTCGTCTTTTTTGCGGTGGTCCCCCTTCAGGGACGATAATCGTCACTCTACTTCGTGAGCATCGGTTTGAGTCCTGGCTTTGTGCCCGCCTCGACGTTGTTGCTCTACCATCTGATGACGGCGAGACTTCTCTGCCCTTTCCTTTGTCTCTGGGCAGAGAGGAATGGGGGGGCAGTGCCGGCTCGTTGCCCAGCATCATCTCTTCCTTGGCCACGCTCGACGAGACGTGGTCAGTGTCTTCCTCATCCTCTACTGAGGGGACGAGGGTGGTGAGATCTACGATCTCTCTGTCCTCTTAACTATTGTACATGTAGATACACGGGTTATTTACAGTGTACCAGTGGGAAGTTGCTCTAGCGTTTCCGAGGAAGTGTTATGACCGTTCATTTCCGACTTCCGACCCTCAGTTCCGCCACACCTTCCGCCCCTCAGATACTTCCGCAACACTTTCCGCCCCTCCGACATTTCCGACATTCCGCCCATTGTTCTATTCCCTTGTTCTTTCGACTCTATTACTTGGACCCACCAGACCCGTTTCATCATCCATCAAAACCACATATCCGGTCACCCTTGTAGTTCATTGTCAGATATGTTTTCCCGACCCCTTGTTCTTTGCCATTGTTCTACCTCACCCTGAACCCCCCTTGTAGTCCCATTGTTCCCAATAGTTAGTTCCCACACATTGTCTACTGGACTTCCGCTTCCTCCGGAATTTGCTTAGTACCATACCATTACTTGTTGTTCTGCGCTTTGTATAAAACCCCCTCATGTATGTCTGTTATTCTGCAATGAGATAATCACCTTCAATACTTGATTTCCTTCGCTCTACCTCCTGTTCTTAGCACAGCGAGTCTAGCAAGACCTCAGTCTCTCTCCGCTTTCCGTCTTCCACTTCCCGCCTCAGTTCTGACCCAAGTTCCGACCAAACCTTTGGCTCAGTACTTTCCGACTTCCAACTCAGTTCCGAAATACTTAGGACAATAGTTCATCGGGGGCGCAACCTATAAGTTGAAGCCGCTGTCCTTTCTAGTCCCGACTTAGTGGAAATCTCGAGACGTAACAGGAAGTCCAAATAGGGCTCTTGTATAGCGACGATATCGTATTTGTCGGGTGTAGCGGCGGATAGCATGTCTGCGGTAGCTGTGAGGGATTTGTTCGTGTCCTGTTGTCTGATCCGTAGCCATTTTATCGTGTCTTCGTTTTCACTCATCTAGTCTGTGCATCCTGGGGTGGCTATCGGTATCATCCTGCTGGTCTCCTCTTGGCTCGTACTCGTCTAGTGTTGTCTGTCGTGCACCGATGGTGTTCCATCCCTGATCCCAGTGTCCTGTCGTGGGATTTGTGTTGTACCTGCCTCTGCCCCTCTCCCCTGCCCTCAACGCCGCTCGTTCGCTGCCTCTATTGGCATTCTGCTGTTGCTGTGCCCTTCCTCTGTTGTTCTCTTGCTGGGTCTGTTGCTGCTGGGGAGAGAACTCTGTGCTGGTTGTCGGTTCCGTCTGGCCGTGCTGCTCCCACGTCCATGGTTGCTCGTTGGGGAAAAACTTGTAGGTGCCTTCTGGGTTTTGGATTAGGATGTTAATTGGTGCCTTTTAACAAATAAGATCTATTGCTCAGTGGTTGGGATCACTGTGTTCGCCTCTCCTCTATGTGCTGACTAAGCCTTTCGAGGCACGTACGACACTGATGGATGAGAGTCACATGACCCTGTCGACAGAAGAATGGTGTCGATCCAAGGGATAACCAAATCAAAAGCGTTCGCTTTTAAGGTAGTATATAGTGAACAGTGATAGTGAACCCTCAACGAATATTTGGAATAAACTATCAAGATTTGGACCCTGTAGATATCAAACAAGACTACAGTGGTTTCAGGGGGTAAAATAATCGATTCTGGATAATCACGTTCATACATTTGTACTAGCTATTTATACTATGTTAATAGTAACTACTAGTGTTCAAGATATTGGACAGATGGGTCGAAAAACTACTTGTAACTAAGGGTGACTAATTTATAGTCATAAAGTCATGGGGTGATGGAGATAGTGTTAGGATTGTTTAGGTTTTGGAATAGAGATCTGTTCCTAGCATACAAAGCCCCTGTCCACATGATGTTAGGATAATACTCAGTCGGTCATGTCATGGAGTTCAAATAGAAAAATGGAGTTAAATCTGCCCTGCCTAGCATAAATGCTAGGCTTGGTGATGGGGCCGCTGTCTCTGTGCCTTTTCTGTGGGGCAGCTAATTGAGTGTGTGTACTGTGGATGATATTCTCAAATCACTCCACAGTACCCTGTGCTCCTGCGCAGTCTATTACTCTCTGCGGCATTTGGTGCCTGCACCTTCTCGGTGCCTGTGGCCTGGCGCCTGTCGACGTCATGGCCCATGCCATCACTCGATAGGCATGCTATCCCTGATCGACCGCACGTGGTCGATGCCCGAACCTCTGTACCTTACCCGATCTATGGGTAAGGTAGCAAGTCGTAAATTCATGTGCTCGTCATCTGCGCCGACGTCTATCGTGAGTGTCATTTCTATCTTTTTTTATCTTTTTCTTGTTTTCATTCTTTATTAGTTGCGTTTATCACAACACCGGGTCCGTTTTTTCTATGGTGTGGCATGCTGACATGAACCGTGGGCACGTTCAGTCCCAGGATGCATGTCCGTTCGTGTTGCAATTGACACATTTAAAGCAGGCTGG